>VYZU01035932.1:27537-106179 GCA_013401355.1 Ceyx cyanopectus
ACTCACCCACCAGCACCTCCTGATCCCCCCCGAGATCCCCCTCAGACCTCCCCAGATACCTCCTGAGACTCCCCCTCAGACCCCCCTCACCCCAGCGATCCCCCCTCAGCCGCCGTCGCCTCCAAACACTCAAACCGGACCGCAGTACCGTGTATTCCTCCGTTCCTCCGGCCCACCCTTTGCGCCCACCGCTAATCAGCCACGCCGGCCGGAGGTGCGGGGAGGGAGCGCGGCTGCCGGAGCCGGTCCCGGGCCGCTCCCCCTCTGCGGGGTCGGGTCAGAGCCCCGCGGGGAACGGGACGGGACTCTTTGTCTCGCGGTGCGCGGAGCGATCGCCAACCGTTGCCCGCGCGCGGAAGCCGCCGTTTTGAAAACGCTGCGTCCCGACGCCGCGCCGCGCTCACGTGCCGGCGCGAGCCAATGGCGGCCGGATCTGCTTTACGCAAACACGCGCCCCCCCCCCCCCCCCGTCGCCTCTCGTGATTGGCTACGGGCCGCGCCGCCGGCCACGCCCCCTCCCGCCGCGCTCCCCAGCCCGCCCCTCCTAGCGGCGTTAGCCCCGCCCCTCCCCGGCGGCGGAGCTCGCTTCCTATTGGACGACGGGGCGGAGGCGGCGGCGCGGCGATTGGCTGCGGCTCACGCCGCTCAACGGGCGCTGCCTTCCGGGTTCGGCGGTGGGAGCGGCCGCGGCCGCAGCATGAGGCGGGTCACGCTGTTCGTTAACGGCAGCCCCCGGAACGGGAAGGTGAGGGGCGGGCAATGGGGAGGGGGCGAGGTCGAGCCCTCGGCGGGGAGTTGCCGCGAACCCGCGGGTCGTTCTTTCCCCCCGTACCCCCACCCAAACCTCTTTCCCGGGTCATTCCACCCCGTGCTCAGCCGCTGCCGGGGGAGGAGCCCCCGCGGGGCTTCCCGCCTTTGGTTCCAACCCTCGGTTGCGACGGGGGATGCTCGCAGGGCGGGGGGCAGCCGGGGGTGTCTCCATCGCTCCCCGGCCGCGGCTGTTGCCACCCGGGGGGAGAAGTTGGCGCTTGAGTCGCCCCCGTGTCTTTCCCTGTTGGGGGTGAGTCTCCTCCCAGCTTCAGCTCCCTCAGCCTCTCCTCAGCAGGGAGATGTTCCCCTCCCTCCAGCACCTCTGGGCTGTGCTCTGGACTCTTCCCAGCACTTCCCAGACCAGCACTGGCCACGACATCCCAGAGGTGGCCTCAGAGGGGCAGGAGAACCTCTGTGACCTACTGACCACCCCCTTCTGCTCCCCCCAGGGCCCCTTGGTGACAGTGCTGTGACACAACTAGCCCTGTGAGTTGCCCCATTTTCAGGCAGCAGTGCTCCTCACAACTTGCTTTCCCTTTATTTTCTGGGTAAAGATCCCCACCTCTCTGCTCTGGGTGCCCCAGGTCTACCAGGGGGTTGCTCCAGATGATCTTTGGAGGTCTCTTCCAAGCCCTGACTCTCTGGTCTTCCTCCCCTCATGAGAATCTCTTGCTGTCCCTGGGAATAAATCTGAAATATCTCTGCAGATGGTGCCTGAAGCTCCTCTCCTCTGTCTCCACAGGTCGTGGCTGTCTATGGCACCCTGGCAGACTTGCTGTCTGTGGCAAGCAACAAGCTGGGAATAAAAGCAACCAGTGTTTACAATGGGAAAGGTGGACTCATTGATGATATTGCTCTGATCAGGTAAGGCTTAGCCACTCAAAGTCACCCACGGGTGTGGATTAAGGGATTTACTGATTTTTTAGCCTGCTAATCCTCTGATTTCATCAATAACCAGTGTTTGCCTGAGAACAGATCTTCCTGTTGCCAGCCAGTACATCCAAAAGTGCCTTTATGCCTCAGGAATAATCCTACTGCCTTTTGAACTTCAAAACATTTATGTTTTGATGAATCAGAACCTGATATAAGTTGCATTTGTTGCCTTTTAAACATCCTTCTGTGTTGACTGCAGTGCCTGGTCTGTCCCAGGGAAATCCCACTATCTAGTCAGATGGGGTTTCTTGACAAGGAGACAAACTCTGGCATTGCTTTGGCTTCTCAGAATGCTCCCAGGAGTGGGGAGAAAAGCAATTATTTTTGAGAAACTCAAGTGATTAGCAGGTGCTCCCTACCTGGTGGATGCAGGTGACATCTCCAGTCAGGCTCCTCTTACTACAATCCACTGGGACCTGCAAAATTGAGATAAAAATCAGATGCTGAACTTCCAAATCAAGATAAAAATCAGATGCTGAACTTCCAAATCAAGATAAAACTCAGATGCTGAACTTCTAACTAATTTACCTGAAGCTGATCAGGAGGGGTTCCCCCTGTTAGCCAAACAAAATGATTAATCTTTTCTTTTTTCCCTTCTCCTCTTTCTCTCCCCCTTCCAGGGATGATGATGTTTTGTTTGTCTGTGAAGGGGAGCCATTCATTGGTGAGTCTAATTCTCTTTAATAGAAAGAAGCTTCATTTTGCTTTCATGTCAACCCCAAATTGTATTTTTCTGGTGTTTCCAGAACCCACCTCTCACCAGGTGGAAGATTCAGAACTACTCACATTGTTTCTAAGAACTACTGTGTCTTTCTCACCTCTGTAGACCCCCAGAGTGATGGGAGACCTCATGAAGAGCTGACAGGGTCACACACAGACTGGTTAACACTCAATGTTGGAGGAAGATACTTCACCACCACACGGTAACAAAGCAGCTCTTTGGGTTTGGTCTAAAAGGATTTGATTTCAGTCAAGTCCATTTTCAGCCAAGTAAAATTTCAGAGCAGCTGCTGATGCACATTCAGCTGGTGAGTCTTCAGGTGCTCTTGTAAAAGAGCTAGAAAAAGAAATTCCAGGGGAGTAGAAGGTCTTTGATTTCTGCACCTTCCTCTGTGTTTTATATTGGCTACAGACTTGGCAACTAATTAATTCTCAACCAGCTTCTGTGAAACAAAACTCTTGAAAAGCCTGAACAGACCTGGGTTTATCCTTTCAGTTCTTGTTTCAGATACAGCCCCTCAGTTCAGAAACCTGTTTTGTTCCCACACTGAAATTAACCCCATGAAGAGCTGATCCCAGGCCAAGGGCAGAAACACCAACCAGCAGGTTTGGCTGCTGAGGAAATCCTGCCATTGCAGAGAGAAAATTGCACTGCCTTTGTTCTTTTCCAGGAGCACTTTGGTTAATAAGGAACCTGACAGCATGTTGGCCCACATGTTTAAAGACAAAGGTTGGTGTATTGAAAGAAACTCTTCTTTCTTTGCTTTGTTTTAAGCTGATCAATTAGCAAAGTAGGCAAAACGAGTTGAGACTCTTGTTCTGATGTTAAAATGTCCAAAGTATATCAAAGCAGAATGTATAATTGGGTTTAAAATCTTTGTTTATTTCTCTATTGCTCATGTAACATCACCTTGCAAACTCTAAATGCCACTTCCATCCCAGTTCATCTTTTGCTTTGCTTCATTTGCATCTTGATTAGTTTTACCCACAAAGCCAATGAGCAAACACTTCAGAGCCAGGAGATGAGGGCAGACTAAAATCTTAATTCTAGCAATGATTCTTTTGGCTGTGATAACAATTAGTGACTTAGAGCAGGGGAAATAGTGACTTAAAGCAGTTTCTTTTAAGCTGATTCTCTTTGCCTTCCTTCTCTCCAAGAAACACCCATGCAGGTGGAATATTTCATAACCCAGTGGTCCAAAACTGAGGCAAATGCTTTTCTATGACTAGAGCCAGTGTAATTCTCTCTCTTTTTTTCTCTGTTTTGGCAACAGATGCCTGGGGGAACAAGCAGGACCCCAGAGGAGCATTCCTGATTGACAGAAGCCCTGAGTACTTTGAGCCCATTCTGAACTACCTAAGGCATGGGCAGCTGATTGTCAATGATGGCATCAACCTGCTAGGTAGGTGTCTCCTGGGTGGCACCTCCCAGCTTCTCCCTCTCCACAAGGTAAATTTGCCCTCTGGTAAACGTGGTGAAGTCAAAGGGGGGGTGGTTTCTACCCTCATCTAAGTGTTTGGGGTTTAGCTTTGGATGCTTGGTTGGTTGGATGAAGTCTTTCCATAGCTTGAAAGCATTGTAAAGTCTCTCTGCTGGCTCAGTGTCTGGCAGTAAGGGTGGATGTGGGATCTTGAACCTCATACTGGCACTGGAAACATTCTTTCTGAGTTATTTTTTAACTTCTAGCTGCAGGAAAGGTCATTTTTCCTCTATCCAGTTACATGTGGTTGTCAGGTTTATTACTTTATCCAGTTCATATAGACATCAGGAAGAATTTCTTCCCCAGGAGGGGGTGAGACCCTGGCCCAGGGTGCCCAGAGAGGTGGGGGCAGCCCCATCCTTGGATGTGTTCAAATCCAGGCTGGATGGGGCTCTGAGCAACCTGCTCTGCTGGGAGGTGTCCCTGCCATGGCACTGGATCAGCTTTGAGATCCCTCCCAACCCTGACACTTCCCTGATTCTCTGATCTGTGTTAGTGCAGCTAAACCCTCTCCAAGATAACAAGCAGGGAAAGGAGATGGGATTGATGCTCCTCTCAGAGTAAGGATGGCTCAACCCAGACTCCCTGACCTTGCTCTTGGTGTGGTCAGAGGAATCAAAGAATGATTTGGCTGGAAGAGACCTGTAAGATCATCAACCCTCCACTGCCAGGAGTGTCCTGCTTTAACATCTCCCTGGAATTAATTAACCCCTGCTGCTTTCTTTGGGCAGGTGTTCTGGAAGAAGCCAGGTTCTTTGGTATAGATTCCCTGATTGAACACCTAGAAACAGCCATCAAGGTAACTTTGCTTTGCTTTAATCCATGGATGCACCTGTCCCCTTCTTCCCAGGCAATGGGGAATTCACTCCTGTCTGTGTTAACAACTTTCCCAACAGAATTCCCAGCCAGCTGAGGATCACTCCCCTATCTCTAGGAAGGAGTTTGTCAGATTCCTGCTGGCAACTCCCACCAAGTCTGAGCTACGTTGCCAGGTGAGAAAACCCCTTTTTTTCTCTCTTGATCTCCAGTGGTGGTGGTGAAATCTCTGGGGGTTAAATCCCCTGCAGGGGCAGGGTGACCTTGCCATGACATCCAAGTGGTGGTGGTGAAATCTCTGGGAGGTTAAATCCTCTGCAGGGCCAGGGTGACCTTGCCCTGACATCCAAGTGGTGGTGGTGAAATCTCTGGGGGTTAAACTCCCTGTAGAGGCAGGGTGACCCTGCCATGAAATCCAAGTGGTGGTGGTGATATCTCTGGGGGTTAAACCCCCTGTAGAGGCAGGGTGACCCTGCCATGACATCCAAGTGGTGGTGGTGAAATCTCTGGGAGGTTAAATCCTCTGCAGGGGCAGGGTGACCTTGCCCTGACATCCAAGCAGCTCTTCTGCTCTCTTCCTTCAGTGTGTTTCCTGGAGGAGCAATTCAAGCTGTCCTGGTTAAGGGACAGATCCAGCTTGGAGTGGGCAAGGGCAGTGCCCATTTCTGGAGCTTCAGGGGGCTCTCCTGGTTTGGTTTTAGGGTCTGAATTTCAGTGGAGCAGATCTTTCCCGCCTGGATCTCAGATACATCAACTTCAAGATGGCCAACCTGAGTCGCTGCAACCTGGCACATGCCAACCTCTGCTGTGCCAACCTGGAGAGAGCTGACCTCTCTGGATCTGTGCTTGATGTAAGAACTGCTGGCTCCTGCCAGCCTGGGCTGTTCCCCCTGCAGTGCTTTTAAGGGAAGAAGAATTGCAGTGAGGAGTGGAAAAGGCTCTGAGCACCCTGCCCTAGGTTGCTCTCACTAGGGGGTTGGACCACATGAGCTCTTTATCATCCTTATCTTTATCATTTACTTTATCATCTTTATCATTTACCCATTGCTGGGATGAGTTGTTGAGTATTTGCTGCAGTTGTTGCAGTTTGATCTGCCTCCTGAAGCTTTTTGAAGCTATTAAGGCAAAAAAGGGGCCCAGGGCAACTGCCTTCCTGAGGATAGAGGTGTAACTCTAGAGCAGGTTCTTGCACTTGCTCACAGTAATCAGGGTTCACTTCAGAAACAGGAATGAAAACTACTCAGCTGGGGGACCTGGGGTTGCTCAGCCTGGAGAGCAGGAGGCTCAGGGGAGACCTTCTGGCTCTGGCAGCTCCTGACAAGAGGCTGGAAACAGGGGGGTTGGGCTCTGCTCCCAAGGAAAAACACCAGGAGAAGAGGAACCAGCCTCAAGTTGCTCCAGGGGAGGTTGAGATTGGAGCTGAGGAACAATTTCTTCCCCTCCAGGGCTGTCCCAGGCTACCCAGAGCAGGGGTGGAGTCCCTGTGACCCCTGGAGGGGTTTCCAAGCCCCCCATGGAGCTGTGGTGCTGAGGCACACAGGGCAGGGGTGCCCTGGCACTGCTTGGGGGTGGTTGGACTCCATGTAAAGGTCTCTTCCATGATCATTTGTGGTACCTGTCTCTTGTTACCTACCAGTGTGCAAACCTGCAGGGGGTGAAGATGTTGTGTTCCAATGCAGAAGGAGCATCTCTGAAGGGGTGCAATTTTGAAGACCCCTCAGGCCTTAAAGCTAATTTGGAAGGTAAGAAGTTTTCCCTTGTTAGATGCCCTGGAAATTGTGTTTATATATCCAGATGGGATATATAAATTATATATATATAATTTAATTTTTATAATATATATAGTTAAATGTGTTTATAAATCCAGATGGGCCATGAAATCATTAGTGGTGGTTTGAACAATCCATGTTTCCATGAGGCCACAAATACCAGACTGAGTTTGTGACCATCATGAAATCCCAAATTCTACTTCAACCTGTATCCATCACTCTGAGGAAGCCTCATTTTGGACCTGCTGTGTTTCTGACTGCTTTTCTTGCTTTTCCTCCTGGTGTTTCAGGTGCTAACCTGAAAGGTGTTGACATGGAGGGCAGCCAAATGACAGGAATTAATCTGAGGGTGGCAACCCTGAAAAATGCCAAACTAAAGAACTGCAACCTCAGAGGAGCAACGTTGGCAGGAACTGATCTGGAAGTGAGTTAAAAAATCATTTCACTTACTGGTCAACTGGGGGATTGCTGGTTGTGGGCTGAGCTCTCCCAGCTTCAAACTGGGGGATTGCTGGCTGTGGGCTGAGCTCTCCCAGCTTCAAACTGGGGGATTGCTGGCTGTGGGCTGAGCTCTCCCAGCTTCAAACTGGGGGATTGCTGGCTGTGGGCTGAGCTCTCCCAGCTTCAAACTGGGGGATTGCTGGCTGTGGGCTGAGCTCTCCCAGCTTCAAACTGGACAGAGTGCTCTAGTCCTTTCTCAGCCTTATCTATGGCTGACCCAAGGAATCCTGTTTTGTTCCAGCCTCAGTTTGGAAGGTGAGACTGGTGTTGCCCTTGGCAGCACCTCCAAGTCCCAGGAGGGGTTTGTGTCACCTTCAAAGTGATGCTTGGAAGCTCTGCTGAGCTTTCTGCAGCTGAGGTCAGGCCAGCACTGAGGAGCTGCAGAGAGATCCAGCTGCCTGCATTTGGGGAGGGGCTTTTCTTTTTGATCCTGGGCCATGATTTGTGGAGTTATGATGGGATCTTACCTGACTGCTGGCACAAAGCAGCTGGAGCTGCAGGCTCTCTGTGTGGCTGCTCTTCCTCAAGTACTGGAGGAGAATCCAGAGCAGTGGCTGGTGAGATTGCAAGAGGCAGCTTGGTTCAGCAGGTAGTAGCTCCTGGAAGAGAATCAGAGGAAGATTACAAGTCTGACAACTGAAACCCAGCTGTTCCTGTGCAAAAAGAACACAAGAAGTAACCAGAACTCTAAACCAGAGCAGCAGACTCACACTGGGATGTACAGATCTATAGGTAGTGAAGGTCAAGCTGTGAGCTGAGCTCTGGGTCTAGCCAATTAACACTTCTTTTTCCTTTTCCCCCTTTAGAATTGTGATCTCTCAGGTTGTGATCTCCAAGAAGCTAATCTGAGGGGATCTAATGTGAAAGGAGCTATCTTTGAAGAGATGCTGACACCTTTGCACATGTCCCAGAGTGTCAGATAGGGGGAAGAGGACTTGCTGAAGAGGAAGGAATCAAAACCATTCATTGTGACTTTCTTCACCTCCTCCCCTTATTAAGTTAGAAGTAATGGTTATTAGACAACTCCCATTTGCAGTAGTGCCTAAGTCAACTCTTCTTTGATCACTTTGTGGGGAGGGAGCTTTGAAGAGGTAGAAACAGTGTCTGTACCTTTGAGGGAGCTGGTTCTAGAACCAGAAGGTGTGTGTGTGTGTGTGGGGAGGGAGAAACAGATTCATTGTTCAGCATTGCCTCACTTTGGAATGCATTTTAATTTATAAAGCACAAGATATGCAATTCTATTTATTAAACCTGTAGCTGCAATATGAATAGAAAATGTTATTCCTGGATAGTAGCAACAAAGTTCAGGTTTCCAGGTAGACTGGTGTATTTACAGCTAGGTCCTTGATCCATGCACAGTGTATGAAATGCCAGGTGTGGTTCAGCCCATGGCCACAGGATGTTTTCAGGTACTTTCTTCTGGGATGAAAGCAGTAGTTCAACTGGGAATATATTGCCTTGGGAATGCAGGTAGAGAACAGCTTTATCACCCTCTGAAATGCACAGTGGAAGCTGCTGCCCACACAGCAGCTTGAGTTACAACCAAACCATCCCTGCTCAGAAATATCTTCTTTACTCCTTTCCCCATGAGTGGGAAACTGCACCACCCAGCACAGCTGGTAAGGAAAATTTCTCTTGTTTTCCAATATCCCAACCACTTCCACCTGTAGATTTATTTTTTCTTTCATTGTGGGGAGTTAAATGTCCAGAGGAAAATAGAACACTGGGGCCCAGCACGTGCCCTGTACTCCTGTCAGTACTCCAGTAAATGGATATTTTATCCCTGTTCCCCCTCAGTGTTCTCTGCAAACACTCCTGGACCTGGAATCCTTGGAAGCATGGGCATAAAAACCCCTTTTCCCAGCCAGATCTTAGCATTTTCCCTTTGGACCTGCTTTCAAGGGGCTGTAAAAGAGCCTTGCACAGGTCAGCAAGCAGGGAACTGGGGGAGTTGTGCAGAGCAGGGAGCCTCCCAGCAGCTTCCAGTGGAGCTGCACTTCCCAACAAGCAGTTTCCAGTGTGGTACCAAATCCAGTTCTCACCTAACACAACGTGTTATGCACAATCACAAAGCACACAAAGAAACTATACCAAAAAAAAGAAAAATAAAGAGAAAGGTGCATCAAGAACTCTTACCTCAGATGCTTCTTTAAACACCCCAAAGTTCAAACTAACTTGGAATCTAAGGAAACAGAGCTAGTGCTGGAAGTTTAGAACCAGTGTGTCCTACAACTTCCAGGCAGGAGGTTGAGTTCCATGGTTACTGCAGTGGGTTGTTTTTTACCTGCAGTGCAATTTCCCATCCTCAGAGTCTTGTTGTGACAAAAATGCTGCTTTGCCATCAATCTAGAAAATTCAGGACCAGAACTGGGGGGGGAACTGCAGGATTCTCCCTTCTTTTCTAGTTGGATTGACTCAGGCAAATGAGATGAACTCCCTGGGACTCTAAATCTCAGCCACGTGGCTCAGAATTGGGGTTTTGTTTCCTCCAGATTCCCAGGCTTCCTGATCTGGCTCTAGGTCAACATCATCTCCCTGGAGAAATTCAGTTCTAGATTCCAGGGAATTAGTTCAGTGTGGTTTTTGGAGTCCTCCCACCTCATTGCTTTTCTTGAGAGAGTGATGTGTCTGTTGCAGTAGAAGATGCCTAGGGCTAGAGAAATAAATGAATTATTTTTCTTTATCATATTTTGTAGCTGGCAGAAGTCAAATATTGTATGGAAATAATAATAATAATAAAAAATAAATCTATTTTCATAATCACTGTATAAAATCTATTAGAACTTTCACTGAAGCACTATGTTTGGAAGAATCACAGCATGTGGCATCATCCATTCACAGCTGACTTTCAGGTACCTCTTTTGCTATGACAAAACTTGTCTGAACAGCCCAGAGTGGCCTGGTCAGGAATTGCAGGTCCCAACCTCATTGAAATCACCTGAATAAAAGTGTGAAATGGAAAAGTGTCTTGGTTGTCTTCATTAAAAACCCAAAACAAAGCAGAGTTGCTTTGTCACCCTTGCAGAAAGTGGTTGGTGAGAGCTGCTGAGGGGCACCAGAGCAGAAAAAGGGGATTTAATGAGAGGTGCAATCACTGGGCTTAGCAAACCCTCTTCTTTCTTGCAATCTCATCCTTCTAGATGAAGAAAATCTTCTGTTTACCTCTAAAGAACCTCCAGTTTTGCTAAAAAGGAGCCTTCAAACCCTCCTGAAGTGAGGTGCCCACCCCCAGGTGATGCTTCTCCCACTGCAGCTGAACTATTTGCACAGCTTGAGGGAAATTTGGCTCCTCTTGCCATGAGTAGGAGGAGCATTAGAGCAGGGAGAAGAACTTTGCTAGTCACTAAATCCTCCTTCAATTATTGACTTGCTAAATTACTCTTAATCCCTTAATCTCCACGAGGTGGGGGGAGCAAGGAAGGGTGTTGTGAGGAACAGGGAACAAGTTACACTCAGCAGCACAGAGAGCTGCACAGCAAAGCAAAATAACTACCCAGTGGAGAAAAAATGAAGTAGCTGGAGTCAAAAATGACTGGATTTCACCCCTGCATGCACAATTCCTGTCTAGACCTGCAGTGCAGAAGCTCTGGAGGATGGAAAACATGCACAGACACACACATAGATATAAATAAAATCCAAATTAACAGCAGTGGCTGGGAGTCCATGGAAAATCATGCCAACAAAACCTGTTCCCAGTCTCATGCACTTCTCCATTTGCTCAGTTTGATACCACTTGGGAATTTACAGACCAAAGAATATCAAGGCACCTTAAGTTAGGATTTAAGGAGGGCTCAGGAGAGGGTAAAACTTTAGGACATCAGGAAGAATTTCTTCCCCAGGAGGGGGTGAGACCCTGGCACAGGGTGCCCAGAGAGGTGGGGGCAGCCCCATCCTTGGCTGTGTTCAAATCCAGGCTGGATGGGGCTCTGAGCAACCTGCTCTGGTGGGAGGTGTTGGAACTGGGAGAGCTTTCAGGTCCCTCCCAACCCTGACAATTCCCTGATTCCATGAAAAGCTCTGTGCACTTGAGCTCTTGTCCAGGCACCAAGAGACCATTTCCTTCATTCCTGCTGTACACAGGGACTAAACTGAAACCCTCAGCCCTTCCAAACCCACTCACCAAATTCAGATTCCTTCAAGAACTTCAAAACTTGGAAGAGAAGACTGGGAATTTTCCAAGGGACCCCAGCAGCTGGCTAAAGCTGAGTGGCAGATTTACAGCCCCTGCAAAGAAAAGCTGTTCCTGTCACAGAAAACAGCTCAATTTAATGTCTCCACTGGGGTGGAGAGGGGGTGTGCCAATTATGTGCTTTATTCCTGCTGCATCCCAGCCCTTTGCAGAACCAGGAGGTAGAATTAGGCAAGGTGACCTGCTGGGCAAGGTTTGGTGCTGGGGGGGTTTGGGTATAAAAACCAGGGGCTGTGAGCACACAGAGCTGAGCTGGAGTGAGCCTTGGGCAGCAGGTAATGGGCTTCAGTATTCCTCAGACCTTTCTGACTTCCCCAGTGCTTACACAGCCTGCTGGGAGGAGAATCCTGCATGGAAAACAGCCTGCAAAGAGCAATTTATAAGGAGAAGGGACATTAGAAATTATCAGGATGAGAATGATTAGGATGAAAAATCATTATTAGATTATTATAAACTATTAGGATGAGAAATCAGCTCAGCTGAACCCACCCCTGAAATATCAAGGACTTGGATGGAACTTTTGAAGCCCAGGCTTGCCTAAAAATCTGAAAGGGTGACAATAAGCCCTAATTTCTATAATCCTCTTTTTCTTTTCAGCTCTAATGATGTAACCCACACTTGGAGAGGCTCAGAATCCAGCTGTAGCTCCCACACAGGCACAATGCCACTGGGTGCAGCAGATCCAGAATTGTACTGGTTGTTACCATCCTCTAAGATAAAATTGGAGCTGTGACATCATTCTGATCAGAAATCTGTTTTCTTCTCTCCCAGGATGGAGAAATCCAGGAAGATCTTTGCCAGTGCCCTCCTGTTTGTCCTGGCTGTGGAAATCTGCTTGGCTCAGCACTGGTCCTATGGCCTGCAGCCAGGAGGAAAGAGGGATGCTGAGAGCCTGGCAGAATCCTTTCAAGAGGTAGGTCCTGAACTGTGAAATAACCCTGGGGTGGCAGCTTGGACCCTTCACCTGTGCCAGGCACAAGCACAAAGAGGGGATGTAGGCATCACCCTGTACCTGCAGCTGTCACTTTCCCCCAGAACACACAGAAAATGGTGTTATTATTTTTTTTTTCTTATTTTTTTTTCCTCAAGTAGTAACTGCAAAGTGCCTGGCATTAGGGCAAGATGCCATCTGACAGCTCTGCAGGGAGAACAGGGCTGGCTGGCACAGAAGTTGGAGCTGCAGTTGAAACCTGAGTCCATCCTCTCCCTGAATTTCAGCCCATGCTGAATCCCCCTTCAGCTGCTTCCCTGTTCTCAGCTGGGACAGGGTGCCCAGATAGATGATGAGCAATGAGATGGCCAAGCAGATGGGGAAAGTTCTGTCCAGCAGCTTTTTCCTCCCTAACCCTTCATGTGGTGGCTCCTGGACCAGCAGTTGGAGCCTCCCGACAAGCACCAGGTGACTGAAGCTGTGCCCTGCAGTAACAGGGGCATCTTCACCTGTAGCCAGGGCAGAGCTGCTTCAGCAGCTAAATCTCCTCTCACCAAAGCTCTGTCACTTCCCTGCAGCTGGCAAATGAAATGGAAAAATTAGGGCAAGTGGAGAAGAAGGAATGTCCAGGTTCCCATCAGCACTCCCGGAGCAGTGACCTCAAGGAAGCCATGGTAAGGAACACAGCTTTTTTTTCCTTACTATTGGAAAATTAGGAGATTTCTCCATGTTCTGGGGAGCAAAAAAAGTGGTGGAGGAAGAGGAAGAGGGCTACAGGTTCACATGGCTCTGCCCCTGGGATCTGCAGTGTTCCCAGTGCCTGAATTCCTGGGACAGGGCTGTGTTATTCACACAGATATTTTCCTGATGTTCTCACTGGGGCAATGTCATTTACTCAGGAAAACTAAAACCAAAAGCAAGTCAAACACATTCTGCCTTAATCCAAATCTCTGCAGCCCTCACAGATGCTTAACTTCAAAGGTGCACTTTGCCAGCTGAAGGATCCAGCCATATGGAAGCTGCTGCTCCCCAAGTCCCTAGGCTGGGAAATGTATTTTCCATTAGATGCTCCAAAGCAGTGACAGCAGAGACTTCTCACACTAACTGCCACAGAAAGATACTCCCCAGCAAAAAAAACCCTGATTTTTAATTAATACAGCAACACCTTGATCAGGCCAGATGGTCACTCCTTTCTGCAGAGCATCTCTGAGCTGTCCCTGCCACTTGGAACTCTCAATCCTTGGATATTCCTGCAGAAATTATCCAAGCAATAGATGGGTTGGTTTAATTTCCTTTAGGTCACCTCTAATCCTATTTGTACTGAACATTAAATGGGATTTTGTCCCTGATTCTGCCTCTCCACAGCTCTGCTTGCAGCAAAGAGGCAGCAAATGGAACTGAAATATTTAGATTTTTGCCTTTTTTTGTTGGTTTTAACTGGGGAGAGGGTGTTAGGCAGGCAGAGCAGCTGTTTTTTATTTACCTGTTACTTTACCTTTTTTGCCTGTTATTTACCTGTTACTTTACCTTTTTACCTGTTATTATTTACCTTTTACTTTACCTTTTTTGCCTGTTATTTACCTGTTACTTTACCTTTTTACCTGTTATTATTTACCTTTTACTTTACCTTTTTTGCCTGTTATTTACCTGTTACTTTTCCTTTTTACCTGTTATTATTTACCTTTTACTTTACCTTTTTTGCCTGTTATTTACCTGTTACTTTACCTTTTTACCTGTTATTATTTACCTTTTACTTTACCTTTTTTGCCTGTTATTTACCTGTTACTTTACCTTTTTACCTGTTATTATTTACCTTTTACTTTACCTTTTTTGCCTGTTATTTACCTGTTACTTTACCTTTTTACCTGTTATTATTTACCTTTTACTTTACCTTTTTTGCCTGTTATTTACCTGTTACTNACCTTTCATTTCACTTCTTACCTTACTTTGTACCTTACTTCTTCCTTTATGAAGCTTTTCTGTTACTAGCACCCTCATCTCACTCCTGCAGCAGTCTGACCATGTGTCCCTCTCATTTCTCTCTCCTTAATGACACTGAAAACACATGAAAACTTGTTTTTTTCCAGCTGCAGCTTTTCCAATCTAACACATTCCTGGAGCTGCTACAGGAATATTAAGCAATGAGAGGGGAGGTGCCTGGAAATGATCCACCCTGGGGAAAAACTTGCCAATGATCTCCCTCATTTCCTGGAGAAGCTGGTAGTGAGGACAAACAAAACTACACCTTGCTAAGGAGGGGGGGAAAACAACATATTCAGAGCTCATTTCTGCAAAACACCTCAGGCTTTTCAATGTGAGGCAAGAACACAGCTCAGCATTCCCAGCAGGATGTGACACAGGAGCTCAGCTTCCATCTGAACAGTGCTGAGGTGGAGAGAGGATGCTCAGATCCAGGGGCAGGTGGTAGAGAGACCACCTTGGGTCAGATTTGTGTCATCCCAATCCCTCCTTCCAAAGGGGTTCACAAGAAAAATATTTTAGCAGCTGAAAAAAATATTTATTTTTTTTTTTTTTTTAATTCTTCAGGCTTAAAAATTCCAACATATTTCTTCTCTTCCAACCAAAAATGTCTGTGTGATTACAGGCAAGTCTGATCCAAGGAGAACCCAGAAGGAAGAACATTTAAACCCAAGGAGCCCAACAGAACAATGGACCCAGAATAAGGATTCAAAGCTTTGTTCCAATTAATTCCTAATTAAATGGCCTTGGATTGCATGATGTGAATAAATCCTCTGAAGTTGCATTGAGGATTGGTGTTTTCATTATTACCTGACATGTAGAAGGGAACACATTCCAGTCCAGACTCTGTGTCCTGCAGTGAAAACTTGGCTGGAACTGCATTTTATTTTTCCCCCCAGGTACAGACAATCCACTGCCTGATCTGGATAAAACAGTAACACAGCTTTGTTAAAAAAATCAACATTAAATAACCTGCTGGAATTCAGTTCCACTCACACTTCAGTTGCCCATGGATCAATGACTGGTAGATGCTCTTTTTTTTTTTTACTGGTTCACTCATAAAAACTACATTTATTTGAAAAAGGTATTTACAAACTTTACAACAGTTAATACATTTAAAAAACCATGAAAATTTATACACCTTGCTTTACAGACTTAGTGAATCCTGTGTCATGTAGCCAGAGAGGTGCAGGCTCCATTTCCAAAGCTTAGCTGCTACTCTCTTAAGAGCCAGTTTCAGAGCTGGTTTTGCTTAATAAATTGCAGAGGACTGAAAGAAAAGAGGTAAAAAAGGGAATAAAGCAATAAAACCAAACCCCAGTCTGCAGAGGTGGGGGGTTGGATCTAAACCATCCCATCCCAGAGCACTTGGCACCACATCCATAGTCTCCTGAGCTCAGGACAAACAGCCCCCAAGGTTTTTTATCCATCTAATTAAATCTTTCCACCACCACCAAAGCAAAACTACCCTGCAGCTTGGGGCAGTGCTGAGGGTTTACCCCCCACTTTCATGCTGGGATTCCAAGCACAGCCTTAAACCAGACCAGTCAGACCAGTACAGCACCAGCAAACACCATCCCCCTTGGGCTCAGCTCCCTGGGCTCTCTCTACAGTGCCCAGGTCCTGAAGGGGATTTGATGTTCACAGGAGCTGCTGAAGCTCCTGAGCTTTGGAAAAGCTCCTCTCTTGCTGTGCAATCAATTCAAATATTTATTTTTTCTCTCTCACCCTGGTCCACTAGCTCATTTTGGTCCACAACAGTAAATGTAAAACAGAAAAGTTTTAATTAAAAAGAAGGCAGCAGTAATGAATGGGTCAGGAATATTTTCAGTATTAAAAAAAAAAAAAAAGGATTACAGTTAAATTACAGACAACTTAAACCTCTCATTTCCATTTACAATCCTAAAAATAAATAAGGAGAGAAGATCTGAGGCATTATTGGTCCAAGTGGAAGTCCCTGGGAGTGTGTGGAGCTCACCCTGGGCTCTTAACAACCTTCAGAGCAGGTTGTGAGCTGCAGGATCCCAAAAGCCACTGCAGACACCATGGTATTTTCTGCCACCACAGAGCTGCTCTCCCTGGAATCAGTGTCCTTTCCTAATCCACTGAAATGGAAAACTGGCTGCTTCTCTCCTAGCCTGGATGGGGATTAGAGCCTGTAACATTTTTTTAAAGGAATTTAATCACAGTGTGAGAAATTTTAATTAAAGCTCCAGGAAACAAGTGTTGAGTGGTATTTCTCCAAAGGAAAAAAAACTCAAACAAACCAACCAATCCTCCAAGACTTGAAATTTAACACGAGCTTTGAACATCATGGCTGTGAAATGGGATTAGAATTTTGTCTTCTCTGCAGACTGGGTGTTTAACTTGGAGATTGTTTTACTCCAGAGTAGGAATTGGGTAGAAATGCTGCTGTTTGGTTTCATGTCTGGAATGCAGAGATGACATTGTCATGGACTGGGCTCCCAGTCCCATTTGTAGCCCTCCAGTTGCAAAGACAATAAATGACATTTCCATCCACACAGAAAGATGATTCTCCTGCTGAAAGCTGAGCAGAGAGCCCTTCAATTGGCTCTGAAAAGAAAAACCTCAGAACTTAAAAAAAACCCAGGAGGCTGGTGGGATTTCTCCCAAGAGTGGGGATTCTTCTTTCCCCTTTACTGAGATGTGCCAGGCTCAGTTCTGAGGTGCCCAAGTGCCTTTCAAACCTGGCACCTGGAAGATAAAGCTTTGCTCTAACACTGGCATGAAGCCCCAGGTCATTTAGGCAGAGTTCAGACAGACTTTCCATCCTGTACCTCCAAGCAAACAAACAGAGGACAGAACTCTCCCCAGCCCACAGCCAGCATCACATTTCAGAGCAACACCCCACTCCTGTTCCTGGGGTTGCTTTGCCAAAAGGCAAGAAAGGGGCAGAGGTTGCACCACTTCAGAGTCCAGGACAAAAATAAAGCCAAGAAATAAATTCTCTAAGGAAGGGAAATCTCCCTGCTCTGTTCTCTTACACCTTTCCTTCCAGCTATGGTGATGCCTCATCCACAACAGCCTCCAACTGGCCAAAGGCAGCCAGCAGCCTGAACAAACCCAGATAAAGGTGTTTAACCATCACAGACAAACCTCTGGCTGGGATTCCAGCAAAGTTCTCCTCTCTTCCTGCTGCTCTGGCACAGGAGCTGAAAGCAAACCTGCTCTGGAAAGGAACTGCACCCCAGGACAGGTAACAGGCAGGTGTAGGATGGGGAAAGGCACCCAGTTCATAGCTCCTGTCAAGGTGCTTTTCACAACCCAGCCCCTATTTTGCTGCTCTGCCTGAAGCAAGACAAAAAGTTCTTGCCCAAGTGGAGTTCCAGAGGTTGCTTTAGTTCACGGGTGCAGCAAGAGGAAGATGGGAATTACAAGAAGAGGAAGAAGTGGACAAAAAAAAATCAAGAGAGACAAGAAACCCCTGTGGTTTTCAAGTCAAGCACCATCTCTATCCAACAACACAAGGTGGAGCTGACAAGGCCTAGAGTGCAGGGAGGGGGGGGAACCATGGTCACGTTGTCCAGGAAGGGTTCTGAGATTCCCCCTGGGAAGGCAGCAGCTCAGCAGGCAGTTGTGGGCAAAGAGGGCTGGGGATGGATGTGATGTGACTGCAGGGCAACTTCCAGAACATCTCCAGCCTGCTCTGTGACCTGAATCCACTAGGATGGCTCCTTGGAAAGCAATCTGCTGCAGAGCCAGGCAGCAAAGCACAAGCAGCTCCTGCAAGTGTCTTTAACTGGAGGCACAGTGGAGCCAAAGGAATAGACAAAAACCAAAGTTCTGCTTCAGTCTGAATGACAACAACAAAAAAAAAGCACATTAAAAAATCCCCAGGGTTTGTCTTTCCCTGGAAAAGGCTTTGCTGAGAGAAGATTTCAGTAGGGTTAATGATGTTCAGTTGCTCAGGAAGGCAGTGAGTCCTCTGAAGTTGTGTGAGCAGAGAAAATAATGGTGCAAAAACCTCCAGCCAACAATATTTGCATTCACTATGGGGAGATTCTTCAGTGGGTCCCCCCAACTGCTACAAACACAGATCAAGGGGGGTGAGAAACCTGCCACAAATGAGTGCAGGGAAAAAAAACCAACCCAGAGGATGAGAATGGTTTAGACTTGTGTGAATCTACCCAGCCAAAGTGAAGTTGAAACCATCAGATTTGGTTTCTGAGGTGAGGATGTGGAACTGGTTTCACACACTCCATGCTCTCCCAGTTGCTGGTACCAGTACAGTGCTGGTAGCAAAGCAGCTTCTATTCTTCCCATGGATTCACAGAGAAAAGCAACTTGTTGCCACCCTGTTAAAAAGCAGAAAGATGAAATCCTGTCCCAGGTCCCAGCTGCAAGTGCCAAGCAAGCAGCCAACAGAATTGAGGGAGGAAATATTCAACTGCTCCCTTCACCAAGAGTGAAATGATGACAAAAGTGCTGGTGAACTTCAACCAAACCCTCCACTGGGAGTGAGCAAAGCCACTGCTTGAGTGATGGTGCAACACACTTCATCTGCAATGGGTGAGGACTAGCAGGGCAAAAGAAAACCAAAGAAATAAACCAATACTTATTCTGCTACCAATGCTCCAGGAGCCTGCACATCTCAGACTGCTTCTCCACCTGGTGTGGCTTTCCTTGCTTCAAACCCTGTGCCATGACACTGGGAATGAGCTGCTGAAATTGTCAGGGGAATAAAATAGTCAGGACAGACAAGATTAAGAGAAGAATTCCAGTAAGGTGACCTCTCCCACTATGTGATTAGTGTCTTGGTACTGGGAAGGTAAACCAGAGGTTAAGGAAGAGTCACAATCACAGTTCCTTGTGGTATTTCCCCAAAGAAAGCTCCAAGGGGAGTGAAAGGGATGGCAGGTGAGTCTTTAGGGTGAGAGAGAGCCAGTAAAAAGCCAGCAGCCATTCCCCACTGGGCACTTGCTGGTGCAGCAGCAGGGGATGATCCTCACTGCAGCCCCTGCTCTGAAGAGACAACACTGGATTTTCTGGTCTTTGGGGGTGGAGGGGGAGGTTTGGCCTCACGTCTGCTGGGCAGGGGTGGAGCAACCTGAGAAGAGAAAAAAAAACAACACACAGAAAACCCAAATGGTTATCAGCAACTTGAAATATTCTGCTTTACCAAACAAGAAACCCCAAAGGTGCCCAGTACTTGATGGTTTTTTCAGGACCAGATCTTTGAATTCAGCCCCTCAGTGCCACATGCAACAGATGAGAGGGGTCACCAAGGAGAGGTAACAGAAGCAGGAAGGTTTTAGTGACTAAAACACACTTGAAGGGGCACCATGAAAAGAAAGGAGATGTGAAAGGTGAATGAGAAGCTCCTGGGGCTCATCTCTCAGCCAAAACCACCAAGATTTCAGGACTCTTTTAAATGAAGGAGGACAAAATCAACTGGCACAGCCAGTCACAGCACCTACAGCCTCTTTTCAGCAGCACTGAGTGAAGAGTGAAGCAGAAAACCCTCTAAATATCTCCCTTTATACCAGCATCATACCTCTCCCTACCAGAATGCAATCATCAGCTGTTCTCTGCCTCCCTGTGCTGTCAGAAGACAATCAGGGGAAATGTTTCTGACCCTTTAAATATCTTTAAAAACAAGTTTTCAAGTGGCAGTTTGATGCTCCTAGGAAGATTGTGTGGAATTGAGAAGGCTGTGGCTAAAATGCTGATATAATCCAGGCTGGTTTATGTGATTTATGATGCATAACTAGAAAAATTAGACTCTTCTGAGCTGAGGATTCAGAGATTTTAGTAACTGGTGGAAAAGTGGGAGGTTTAACCTTCTTTTTCAGGAGCAGATCACTGCCCTGTGTCCCACTGATTGTGTTTCTGATACTTTTCAATCTCTCTGCTTGTTTGTTTTCAGCAGGACTTCCCTCCCCTGCACAGTTTGCCTTAGTAAGGACAACCCAACTCCCACCCCACAAAGGCCCTGCATTTGACAGTCCTCTCTTGAATGAGAACAAAAAAAAAAATCAACCCCAACCTCTTTATTCTTTTGTGGTTTCAGGGAGTGAACCAGTAAAAACCATGAGAGAAGTTTCAAGTAGCACCACCCCAGAAAGCAGCTTGGAAAATTCCACTGGTGCCTCCTTCTCAAAAGATGTTTTGGGAAAAAAAAAAATAATAAAAAAAATCTAAAAATAAAGTCCTAATAAGAAAAGTCAGCTCTGATTTCCTCACCTCTGCAGAATTCCTAGGGTTGCTGTTCTCATAGGGTTTGTTTTTGGGTGGAGGGGGGGGTGGGGTGCTCTGTAAACCAGCAGCTGCCAACCCATCAGCTTGCAAGGAGGGAAAACCTGGAGGCAGAAAGAAGAAAAGGAAATTGACTTCCTAGCTGGTGCTTTCCATCTGCTCACACCCCCCTGCTTCAGCAGCTGGATATGTCAGGCTCATCTCCCCTAAATCCTGACTGCCCCAGCAAAGCTCTGTCTTCATCAACCCATCCTCAGCTGATGTGGAAAACTCACCTCCCCAAGGAGCAGCAAACTGAATCCATTATCACATCACCAACCTGCTCTGGGGTTTCCTTTCAGCCAGGGCCTCAACCTGAGAATTCACTTTGATTTAAACTCCAGCTGATGGAGCAGAGAAGCACCCAAACTTCAGAAGGATTCCTGGGAAGCTGTCCTGCTACTGATGGCAATTAAAACCTCTTGCTAAGCACAGGAGGGAGGTTTCGCCTTCCCTTCACAGATCTTCCTCCACGGAGTATTCCTGCTTGTGGTTGCATTTCTGGCTGCCTCCCCAAGCTGTTTCTCACCCCCATATATTTGGGGTTTTTGGTTTGGTTTTGTTTTAATCCTCTCACAACAGTTTTATGCTGTTTGAGTTCATTATTTACACTGGATTCTGAATTCACTTGTGAGGAAGGACAGAGGAGTCCTACAGAGGAACTTCTGCTCCTTCCCAGAGTGAGAAATGCAACAGCAAGGGACTTGCCAGGGGTGCTGACACTCCAGTTGGGGGGTTCTTACCTTGGCCATATTTACATCTTACTTTGGGATTAACTACAGAGCTCCTGCTGCAGCCCAGGACACCAGTGGCTTTCTGGGTGCCAGAACTCACTGAGGGCTCCTGTTGAGCTGCTCACCCCCCAGCACTTTTCTTCAGAGCTGCTCTCAGCCAGTCCCTGCCCAGAGTCACTTTCTGTGAACTTCTTCATAGTCCCTCCCATCCTCTCTCCCTCCCCAGGGGGATGACCTCAGCAAACACACAGCAATTCCTACTGCTTGCAGGTGCTGTAGTAATTTCCTACTGCTTGCAGGTGCTGTAGTAATTCCTACTGCTTGCAGGGGCAGCCTGAAGGCCATGGCAGTGGCTCTAGAGCAGAACTTACTCTGGGTTCTGGGGGTTTTGGGAGTGATTGGTGGTGGGCTGCGTGTAGTCGACTGCTGGAGAGAAGAACCCTGGAGCAAAGTCAGTCTGTTGTCTCCCAACTGAAGACTCTTTGGCCTTTGTGCTTTTCCTGACGTGCCCTGCTTGGAATAAAGGGTAAAAACAAAAGCTTTAGGGGGCTGCAGGGCTGCTGCACACCCATCAGAGCTGGCACAAAGGCATCAACGTGTAAGAGGAAGGTGCACCCTGGTGAAACACAAGAGTGAGACCAGTGCACTGGCTAAGCCACGTCCAAAGGCACACCCTGTGCTCCCACAACACCCCCTTTTCTCTGAGGTTTTGAGCTGGGTAGCAAAGCAAACTGGTTTTACTTTGAAGAGAAGGTGTCAGGTTGAAAATTGCTGCATTTGACCAGCAGGTCTAGGAACAAATATTTTTTGGGTGGGGGGAGAAAGTCTTTCCATGAAGCAAACCAGATTTTTTGGGGGGCTTTTAGTGTGATCCAGCTCCTCAGGGGTGTGAAATGAGCCTTTCAGGCTTTACAGAGCACCTGATATGGTTCCAAGAGTCCAGTGTGTGAACATGATGGTGCTTTTCAACATCCCTTTCTTGCTTTACAGAGAGGGATGTCACTTAAACAAGTCACTGAAACCACTGGGCTCTGTCTGCAGATCACTTCTCCATCAGGAAATGGTTCAGCATTGGGCAGAAGGGGCCACACATGGTGCACAGTGAATAGAAAACTTAGAAAGACCAAAGCTGCTGGACATGGAGCAAGCCTTGGCTTCCCTCTGGCTTTCCAGCTCCCCAGCAGCTTAATGAATAGCTGTATAAAATCCATCTGTCCAGTTCTTGTGCTGCACTGGGCAGCTAAGGAACAGCCCAGCTATAAAAACCAACTTTCTCTGCAGTGTCCTTAAGCAAGAATCTCACCCTCGACTGCTCATCCACTTCAGTCCAGTGATCACAGGGTAATTTCCCCCCAGAGAGGGTGGGGAGAAGGGAAGGTGGGTGTTCTGTTGAGGAACTCTCAGCTCTCTGCAATGCAGAGCCTTGGCCAGCTCTGCCTGGCTGTCCTAGCAAAGTGGTGCCTACTCCCAGATCATTTCCCTTCTCATTTTACTTAAGTGATCAGCTGCTGACATCACAGTTTGTGGTTTAAATCTGTTTAATCCAGAGGCAGAGGGCCAAGCTTCCTGAAGCTCTAATATTTACAGCCCCAGATGTTCCTCAAGCCTGTCAGTACCAAACAGCATGATTCTAGAACCACCAGTTCCCCTTCTCAGAAATATTCTGCAGGCTCCAAGAGCTGGCAGCATCTCTCCAGTCTGCTGAGAATTCCTGAATATAAAGCAGCATAACCTGCTCCTGCCAGATTCAGTTCAGATCCTGGGAGAGAAGGGGAAACAGAACTACTTGTTTCTCATGGAGTTGAATTAGTATCACTGAAAAAAAAAAACAAAAACAAACTATAAATATAAAAAAAACCCTATAGATAGATAGATAGATAGATAGATAGATAGATAGATAGATAGATAGATAGATAAATAAATAAATAAAACAACTCAGATGCCCAATTCTCACACTCTGACAGCCTCACATAGTCTGGATAACACTCCCAAGGTGAAACAACTCTGCTTTTGGGCTGAAACTTCCCTGTTTGTACGATGTGATCATTCCAAATCCCACTGTCAATTCATGTCAACATTAAAACACAAGTTTTCCTCATAACAAAAAAAAAAAAGAAAAAGCAGGAATTACTCAGATGACCAAGGCTTTTGGAATCTGAACCCCTCCCACTGTTTAATGAGGTTCCCAGTGACAACCATGGTTGAAAGCAAAGGAAACAGTGAGATCTCCTGATGTGGGGATCATTATTAGTTACCATTTTGGAAGTCAGTTCTGTCTCTGCCTCCTTCTCCACAATAACCTGAGACTTGCTAATGCTCCATTCCTTCCTCTTCAGCTTGCTAATCCTGTTATCACCATCATCTTTCAGGGGCAGTTCCTCAGCTCTGGAAGCTGTTGATATTCTTCTCTCCAAGAGAGGCTCCAGAATGGATCTGTGGCACACACCAAAGAGAGTGAAAACACACAAACATGAGTCCAGCAGACATTTCAAGCAGTGCCTGTTAAAAAGCTGTGATCTCTTTAGTTTGCCTAAGAGATGACTGTGAAAAACCTGAGTTATGACCATGGAGTTTTCAGTGAGATCTCTGCTGCTACCCTGGAAACTTTATTATCTACAAGATCACACAGAACAAAGTGGATCTACTTGCAGGAGGAGCCAGACCTGCTTTTGTGCTAAACCTCACCACAGAATCTGCTGTGTGACCTCAAGCAGGTCACCCAAGCCCTGGTTTTCACAGGGTTTGCAAACTAGATGTTCTGAGAAGCAACACCAGGAAATATTTCCATGTGGGGCAGCTCCACAAATGCAGCTGCAAACAGGTAGGTGCAACAGCACCTTATGACTGTGCACCTCTCTGCAAACCACTTCAAACTAAATTACCTCTAGTACCTCACACCTCTGTTTTCCAGCATTCCTGTTCATCTGCCATAGGCTACCTCCATCCTTCTTCAGTATCAGGGAGATAATTGGGACTCCAGAGACAGAGTTGTGGGCTCAATTCCCACAGCTATCCCTAGCTGTGCTTCAAATTCCCTGCCTGTAGAATGGAATCACAGCATTGGCCTCCATTTCATAGAATCAGAGGATGGTGGGGGTTGGAGGGAGCTCTGGAGCTCAGAGTGCAACCCCCTGGCAGAGCAGGGGCAGCCAGGGCAGCCCACACAGGAACAGAGCCAGGGGGGGCTGGAAAGGCTCCAGAGCAGGAGACTCCACAGCCTCTCTGGGCAGCCTGGGCCAGGCTCTGCCACCCTCACAGGGAACAAGTTGCTCCTCAGCTGGAGCTGGAACCTTCTCTGCTCCACTTTCTCCCCAGTGCTCCTTGGGCACTGCAGAGCAGAGCTTGGCCCCTTCCACTGGACACCCACCCTGCAGAGATTTCTGGACGTTGCTCAGCTCCCCTCTCAGGCTGCTCCTCTCCAGACTGAACAGCCCCAGCTCTTCAGCCTTTCTCCACAGGGGAGATGCTCCAGTCCCTTCATCATCCTCATAAACACTATCCATCCCTACAGCATTCCAATTTCTCCTCCATTTATAAAGGTGTGGTCATCACTACTGCAAACAGAGTAAACCTTCATTTTTAAGAGCAACTAATTCCAGCAAAAATCCTCTCCCCAGCTTGCCAGTTGCTTACCCATCTGAGCCTGGCCTGGAAGAAGTGCTGTCAGATGAGGTGGAAGATGTTGAGGCCACAGAAGATGCCAGGGATGTGACAGAGAGACGCCTCAGGGTGGAAGACATGATGTAGGGCAGCACCACAGAGCCTGACCTGCTCTGCTTCCTCTCAGTGAGGGAGGGAGGCTGCAGAGACAACACCTTTGTGACCCATCACCTCCCTCCCACGTGGGGAAAGGGCAGAGTGGGGTTTTCTTGAAGGCAAAAGCACTCAGCACCCCCAGGTCTGCTCACCAAAGTTATCACCCCATACTGCTTCTCCACCCTCTTCTTCAGCTCTTTGAAGCAGGCTGTCAGTCTGTCATGCAGAGGCTTCAGCTGCTCTGTCAGCTTCTCACCATGGATCCTAATCCCTTCTGCCAACAGTGGCATCTGAAAGGAGGAAGAGAATTCAGCTGCAAAAGGCCCACTCAGCTCTCCTGCTCCAGGAGGGCACTTTCCACATAGGTCACACATCTCAGATGCACTCAAACAACTTAAATCAGTGTCTAGAGGCAAAAAAAACCCCAATTGTCCAGTAAGGAAGCTCAGCTGGCTTGTGACAATAGTAACCTGACTGTTTGAGCTATTTGTATGCAAGGAATATACTGGATCTGCCTGAGCTGGAGTTCATTTTCCTCCCAGCAGCCCTCCCAGTGCTGGGCTTTGCACTGGGAGCTGGAAAGGTGCTGGGAACCCCCCTGGGTTGGGGCTGCTGCTGGGCAGGGGGTAGAGCAATGTACCTGTAGAGCAATGAGCTGCTTAAGCAGTTCAATTTTATCTTGATCTTCAGGATGTTCTTGAAGATACTTCTCTGTGAAAAAGGCCTGAAAGAGAGAAGATGCTACAGACTTGATGCTGAAAGATCCCTGCACTTTAAAAGCAATTCATTGCCTCACAGTAAAACCAAATTTTACTGACACAAAGGTGAGGGACAAAGAACCATGGCTATTTGTTGAGAACTGGGAACAAGAGAGGCTTTTCTTTTTGGTTAAAAAACAAACCAAAACTAGTTTTATAGTGAAACACAGCTATGTGAAAAAAAAAAAAAGCTCCTTCACCAGAAGGGTTTTCTTCAGTTCCAATTCCCACCTCACAAAAGATTTGAATAATCAAGGTCACATTACTTGAATTGCCAATATCAGACCCAGTCTCTCAGCTTCTCACTGGAAAAAGTCTCTTTTTTTTTTCTTAGTTTCTTTTTCAAAGCCCTACAGTGCTGGATGACACAGACATCCCCAGCTGCAAGAGGGTGACAGGGACATCTCCTGCTGCCATCTCCTCAAGCTCCCTTACACAGAACATTTTCACATGGTGAAAACACCACATTGCTGAGGGGATTCAGTAGATACCAAGCCTGTGTTGGGATTTTTGACTCACAGTTTGATTCAGCAAAGCACCTTTAGCTTACACTTCAGATGTTTTTTTATCAACAGGATCTGGTATCACTTTCAAGTTGAATTCAAGTCCACTTTCCTGGACTGATGCCTTCAGATTGTGCCAATTCACATTATGTGCTACAGAGACTTGCACTGAAATGTATCACAAGTCATAAAAAAAATAATTTTTTTTTCTTACTCCTAGATAAAAATCCCCAATCATTTTCTATTTGATTTGAAAACACATCACTGTCCTAATTCAACTTCTCCTAGCCCTGTGGCCCATTAACTGTGTGTACAAGTGGTTTAGAGCTATTGCTTCTGAAAAAAAGAAAGGCTGATGTCAAGAGGAGGTCAGCCTGGGGAAGGGCTGCCCAGTAGGTCCCTGTGGGTTTGTCCTGAAAGTGTTTAATTATTGCAAGGAGAAAAAACACGTTGAAAACACAGCCTTTGGCTTTTGGTTACAGTGAAAAACCTCAAGGTTTCAGCCACCCCCAGAAGCCAAATGTTCTGTACTGATCTTCAGCTGAAACAGGAAAATATGAAACAGAAATGAGTATTTCCAGATGTGGTTCCAGGTACTTTGTGTTTCCCAGTTTTAACTGCTTTTCCACTTTCAGAATTCTAAACTCAATGTCAACCTTAATTCATAAAATGGGAGGATTTGGGGCCAAATTCTGGCAAAACATGCAACTCTTTTGGAATCAGCAGAGTTAGACCCCACATAAATCAGACCCTCTCTCCCATTTAACTTTTGCTCTTCATCTCAAGTGACTGGAAAGCAGCTGAGAAGAATTAAATGTGTTTTATCACCATCCATTCACTTGATGGAAATAAGAGATGAATTCTGTGCTGGGAATGCCACCATTACAAACTGGGAATAAACAGCTCAAGGTAAACATCACAAGAAAAAAAAAAAAGGAAGAATATGCACTGTTCAGCTGAAGTCAGCTTCATAAATAAAATAAAATTTTAAATAAATTTTAAATAAATAAACCTGGATAGAAATTAGCTTTTTTTTCAGAAATAAATGCTCTTTGCTGCAAGACTCCAAAGAAAAATTACCTGCTGGAAAGAGAAATCCTCACTTGCCTCACCATTTGATATTAATACAAGGGAGAAACACCAGCTCTGTTGTTTTCCTGTGTTACTTGAGCTGTTCATTGGGCTGAGGCAGCACCTCAATGCCCCCATCAGGCAGAATCTTGTTATTATCAGCACCACAAATGAGGCCCAGAAGAGCTGGATCATCCCTCTCTGTGGCAATGCACAGCACTAAAACTAAACACTGAGGATGGGAGACTGGGGTGGGGAAATTTTCCACCTTCCAACCTAGTAGAAATCTTTCTTTTCTTTTTTTCTTTGAGCTCTGAACACACAGACCAGCCACAGAATGCACTGTGGCTGAGTAATAGCTGGAAACTGGGCTTCAAACCCCCCCTGTCTCAACTCAGGGCTCCACAAACAAGTGAAGAGCTTTTCAAGGCAGGTCTCCATAAGCAAGTGAAAACCTTTTCATAGTTGGTGTATCCCCCCATGACTGCTGGGTCCACAATCCCACTCAGGAGCATGGAGAGGGGGTGCACAGGAAGACTCCTGTCCCAGATGTGCTGCTGGACAATGTTGCTGATCTTCTCATTGGTCAGCTCCATTGTTTCTATGGCATTCTCCAAGGGGCTGATCTCTTCCTGATGGAAAGAAGAAACAATAAACTTTCACCTCCACAGACCACATGAAGTCAAGTAACTCCTCGTGTGTGTGTGAGTGGCAGCCCAATGGTTTCCAGCAGAGGATTCTGGACACCCTGTGCTAACTGGGTGACCAGCCAGAGGTGGATACAAGAGTCACCTTGCACCTTAACCTGAAGGGACAACAGTTTAGGACTTGGCTGCTGAGTGTGGAGTGTGTTGAGAAGAAACCACTCTCCCAAGCTTTGCACAGTGAACCTTGAGCAGAGCTGCCTGCAAAATGGCAAGAGAAGCATCAAAGCACAAAGAAAATGCAAGTTTGCCTCTCTCTGCAGCAGAAGGGGTTGCTGTGCCATGTCCAAGAGTGGAAGGACCAACTGTTGGAAGACTCCACCCCATGAGAGACTGGAGGGGATGAGGCCCAGCCCATGTGCACTCACCGTTGTGATCTGTTTGACTTCAAACCACTTGAGGATGCCTGGGAAGGAGTATGCTGTTGTGT
Source organism: Ceyx cyanopectus (assembly GCA_013401355.1). NCBI lineage: Eukaryota > Metazoa > Chordata > Aves > Coraciiformes > Alcedinidae > Ceyx > Ceyx cyanopectus. Next base: position 55,879 of record VYZU01035932.1, read on the forward strand.
AGGTTGTCCTTTCTATCCACATATTCTAGTCACAGAAGGAAGAAAATATTCATGAGCAACATGGTGTGACACTGCTCTCCACTCTAAACCACTTCCCTGCCTAAGTGAACTGTGGGATTGACTGGTGACCCTTCAGTGCTTAGATGCTGGTCTCCTTCAGGATCATTCCCAACCTACCAGGCACACTCTGCAGGCCAGCAGAGTATTTATGGATTCTAGATCAAGGATTCTGAACGTTACAAGTGCAGCTCCAGAGCCCCTTCATGGGAAGACAGCAACCTGAAGGGCAGCTCTTGGATTATTCTAGATTTTGAAAGCCAAACTCCACTGCCACGGGTGAAGGGGGAAAAAAAAACCCACTTAATTGTGCCAGTGCTGTTCAAAATGCCCCCAGAAAAACAAAAAAATGGGCAGAACTGTTCTCTCACAGCACAGACACCCAAGCCAAGTGGCATCCAAAGCCAGGGACTCACAGCAAACTCGTTGTCTGGATCCTTCTCTCCTTTTCTGACTGGTCTGGAGTGTGTGAACTGCTGCACCTCGTTGGCTCTGTAGTAGCTAGAGAGAAAAAAGAATAAATGGTGAGTTTTCTCACCTCTCACCCTCCTTGTCAGAGATGTTTTTCTGTTTCCTCTCAAAATCAAGTTTAAACTTGACTGAAACAAACTGACACGAGACACAAAGGCACTGCACCTTGTGCCTGGGTAGTTGAGGGAAATAGAGAGAAAAAGAAATTACTTTAAAATCTGTTCAGGAACAGGTTTATCTTTATAATTAGGTGGCAGGTTCATCACAGGCTTCACAATAAAGCACTGCACATCTGAGCAGCTATGGTTAAGGATGAGAAACCTTGAATCCTTTGGGGAAAACAGGAGAGGGAGAGGAAAACCCCTCCTCTTTTCATCTAATGTCAGACTTCTCAACAATTCCCTGTGCTCTTGTCATGTCTGAGGAAAAATATTCACTAGTTTATCAACAATCATTGGCATTAGTTTGCTTTTTGTAGTCTGTATGCTACTCATCAACTAAAAGCCCAAGAATGGTTGCACAAATAATTCCAACTGCTGGAATTCCCTGGTGAAAGGCTTGGGAAGCCTGGCTACTACTCATCTCTACTTTGGGGACAGGAGAACATGATTCTGTATTAGATGCTGTGATGGATTCACCTGCCTCTTCTCCCTCCACACCCCAAGGTTCTTTGGCAGGTTCTTCCTCGTCCCCTCCCCAACCACTTTCCAGATCAATAAAGCAAAGTGCAGAAAGCAGCTGGCTTGGAAGTGTGAATATCTGCTTCATCTTCAGCTTTTGCACTTGTGATCCATGATGGAAATGAAAAGCCAAGTTAGTTAAGGATCCCCAAGCACAACAATTTACAAGGTTGTGCTGTGTTCTGAGGGCTGCACTGAAAGCTTTAACAACAGGAAAAACCTCTGGGGAATAGTAAAGCCCAATTTGAGCCAGAGGAATAGATCATGCCTGTGAATCAACTGAGTGTTTTCCTGGTGGGCAGGGCAGCCCTGTACATCCTTAACTCACTGAGTTGTGAGCAGGATTTTGAAAGCAAAAAAGCAAGGTCATTCTGCCTGCATGGAGCAGCCAAGCTGGACACCAGCCAAATGTGAACCCAAAACCATGCAGCCACAGTAGATCAAGCACTGAGCCCAAGCTAATCATGGCTTCCTTCTCCCAGGAGAGCTTATTAGCTTGGGCTTTGTGCCATGCTGGGCATGCTGCACAGCTTCCAGTGCAGAACTGGGGGCAGACAGCTTGCCTTGGTGGGTAGGCACTGCCTGAGACTGTGCACAGCTCACCTGGTGTCTCCAGCAAGCTACCTTAAGACCACCAAAGGAAGGACAAGGCATTTTATCATAAAACAGCAAAGAAAGAGACTGTAAGCAACAGTAAAAACCTGAGACAAAAGAGGTTAAAAAAAAAAAAGCATGAAATTAAACTCCAGAACCAACAAGCCCTGCCTAAGACAACAGTGATCTGGGCACTCAAACTCCTCATCTTTTCAGAAGGGGTTTGCAGGAGTCTGAGAAGAACCTGTACCACATCCAAGCTGTGCAGCTGCTCCCCTGTCCAGTGGGGCTATGCCAAGGACCCGGAACCAAACACCCCCAAACTTTTGGAAGAGTTCAGATCTGGATCCAAATTTTTAGCAGTTCAGGTTCATCTCGAGCCAAAAAAACATCAGAACAAACACAAACAGATGCAAAGGAAGCAGCAGAAACAAAGCAGCAATAGAAGAGGCATTTTTTGATACCAAGTTGGGTCTTCAATGAATTTTAATTTCCTATGTGGATTTAGTGCTTGGCAGGCTCGTTGCAAGGGAAGCATCTGGTATCACTGTTTGAGCAGGGCCTCTCTACAGACCTTTAAGGCCAAAATGGACCATCAGAATCTCTAGTCTGGACTCTAGAAGCCAGGCTAGGAGCCCTGTGACTTGGGTTGGGGGCTTTTTTGCCCCTGCATTTTACCTCTTTCACCTAAAAACACCAAAGGGGATCACACCTGTACTGCAGCAGGCAGCACCACCCTGACAGAAGAAACCCTGACCTGCAAGCTGTGAAATATTCCTCCTAACAGCAGCTCTGTTAGCTCAGCACCAAGCTGGCTCTCTTTTGCAGTATAAGTTGATCACTGAAATCATAAATATTCTGATTTTCATGCCCAGTGCCTGCCTTCAAAATCCCCCCACCCAGAGCAGAAAGTTCCTCCCTCATCATCATCATCACCATTCACCAACTCTGTTAGTTTAGAAGAGAACCTGGGTGTGCCCAAATATGTTAGAACCCAAAAGATACACTGTTTAGGAGAAGATTTGATCTCTTCCCCTGGAGGAGCTGTGCTGGTCATCTTCTCAGCACTGGGGAACTGGGTCAAGAGCTTCAGGTTGAAGTCCTCCCTTCGTTCATACTCCTTGCCACGGTAGATGAAGATTTTATTCTAGGGGTAGCAGAAGAAGAAGAGAGTTAACAACAAAGGAAACCACAAGAAAGAGCTTCCCAAAGACACACCCAGCAGCCTCAGAGGTGTGTTCAGACAAAGGGTGATCCCCCTGCTGAACTGACAGCAACAGGCTGGAGTGAGAACACAGCAACTCTCAGGAGCAAAGCTCCACAACCTCCTGTCTGCCTAGAAAATTCCCTGTCCCATGGGCAAGAGTGACTGCTCTCCAGGGCTCCAAGAGCTCTCACAGAACATGAAACCTCAGTCAGGGAACTGATTTTACCCAAGAGAACACGTGTTAGAATGTTTTTCAATGCAGGGAACTGCACTCTCCCTGCCAGAGCACTGAGGGATGTCCCTCCACACACACAGACAGGAGTTTAATCCCATTTACTCCCACTAACAGCATGGCCACCATAGCAGCTTGGCACCAACAGCAGACTGGCCAGTTATTTTTCCACCTGTGGTTTCTGGAAGGGATGGATGCAAAACATCACTAGCAGGTGAAAGGTTTCTATGCCATTCAGGTACAGAGTTCTGAGTTAAATGAAGCTTGGCTTCCATGTGAGGCCAGCAACTTCAAACATCTCCAGCCTGAAAATGTCCATGTCCCTCCATTTTAAGTAATAATTAGGGCTATTTTCTAGTATGCTGCACCCTGCCCATCTGACTCACTTTGGACAGATTCTTCTATTATAACTAGCACAGAGGCAGCAAAGTTTAACAGCAACCTTGGGTAGGAAGCATCTTTGCATCTGAATTCTCCTGTGTGGGACAGACTCACTTGTGTGCTTGAGCACCAGCAAGAGCCATGTCCTGAAAATCAGGTTGATTCAGGCAACAGGATGAGTTCTTTACAAGTTAAGTATTTTTAACATTAATATTTTTTTCTGAGCACATATACAAGAGGTAAGTTTAGTTTAAGTCCATAAAAAACCCCATCAATTCCTTCACAAACTCTATTTCAACACAGTGGCAAAGCAAAAACACAAAAAATCTGGTCTCTTTACTTGTCTTTACACTCTGGGGTATTTGAAAGGATTTATCTCTCTGTTGTTCACAAGAAAAGGAGTTTGGCACCTGAATTTTCTTCAAAAGTTGTGACTTTTAAGGTACCCACCACTCCAGAGCTTGAGTGCTGAAGAATTCTTACCCTGAGGAAAGAAGGGAAACTCTGCCCATAGTATCCAACAGCAAAATATTCTGGTTGAGGTCTCATTGCCTTCATAATATTCTCATAAAATGTAGCTCTTTTTTTCTGGAAAAGAAAAAATCAGCATTTTTTCACTTGGGGGTATTCAAGGTCACTGCCAGACTGCAGCTCATGTTCCCAGTGACAATTAGTTCTCCCCTGCAGAATACTTTAGGACTTTTTCTTTTTTGATACTGTCTCTCCTATTTATCCATTTACTTGGTTAAATATTTGGTTTGCCTGGGCCAGAATCAACTTCATTTCCTGGTTTGCAGACGTGAGAACATCACCATGTGTTTTAGGATATGGGGAGGATACTGGAAATCCTGAACTACTGCACCACAGATTAAACATAAATATGTTCTGAAATTGAGCAGGCACAAATGGTGAAAAATGTCAGAGAGCTGGCAGAAAAAACTGGGCAGATGATTCTCATCTGAAAGAACATAAAGACCATCTGGTTACATCTTTAACCACTAAAGACCATAATGCAGAACCCAGATGATTCTCTAGCTCAGTGCTCATGTACAGAAAGAACAAGGTGATGAGATTTATGGTGCCTGGAAATACACCATGAAAACACTGCCTTACTTTATTAACAGCAAGAATGCTAAACATCTGCAGATGATATTGTCATGCTAATTACCAGGTCAAAACCCACATGCTTTAAAGGCATTATGAAAAGATTCTTCTAATATTCAGCTTTACAAAACCATAGGGGTTATATGTTGGTTTCATCTCAGATGTAAATGCATTTTTTAGGCTTATCCTGCTCAACTATGAATTTAAGCAGTCAGCAGCCTGCTGAAAATGAAGTGAAAAAAAATATATAGAAATCTTACCAGGAGATTACCAAGTCCTTCATAATCAAAGACCTTGTTTTCATACATGTCAGCCAACTCTTTGCTCAGCTGAATGGCTTTTTCCCACATCTGCATGGAGGGCAGAGGGAGGCAGGTGGGGGAAGAAGAGCACAAGTCAAATAAAAGACTCAGTTAAAAACACTCAACCCCACAGATAAGTAAACAAACCCCTCAGCTGATTTCCATTCAGGCAGCACTTTAATGCTCTGCCAACTTTCCCTTCACCTCTGTGCTGTACTTTTTTTGGCCATAATTATTACAGTCACACAGCTCTTTGGATTTGTAGATCTGAAAAGTGATTATCAAGTGAGGTTTCTATTGTTAGAAGAGAAGCCACTGCATAGACCAGAGGCCCCTGCATCAGGATTCCTTGGGTTTCCCTCATTTAGTGCTGGTGGAATCATCTATCCAAAGGGCAACTAAACCAACATCAGTATCAGCCAGAGAAGCCACAGCTCCTGCAACACAAAAAATCTGATAAAAGGCACTCCCCAGAAGAAGGGAGAAAAATACCTAGGCTTCCTCACCAACCCAGTGTCTTTAATGGGGTTAATTCTTGAGACACTCTTAAACTAACAAGGAAACAGAAGGACAAACACAAGCTCTGCTCATGCCAGTGCTGTGGTCCCTCTGAAAAATTAGATTTAAGCTGGAATCACAGCTGGTTTTACCCTTGAAGGCAACTTCAGCCTGGTACAGTCAGAGACACTTACTTTGCCCTTGTCAAAGAAGGTGATAATTTCTTGGTAGAGCTTTTCCTTGAGTTCCTGCTGGGAGTAGACATAGTAGGTGTCCCTCTGCAGGAGGTGGGGGACACATGGCTTCTCAGACCACTGGAACAGAGGCAAAAAAGGCCAAGTTGAAGGAATTGGAACCATTTTCAGATGAACAAATCCTGGCAGTGGCTGAATTCACCTTCTGGGGTGGGTGCATCCAAGATAAATCCATCATCAATGCAAAGGGAGAGAGCAAAGCAGTTTTGCAGGGATAAAAGCTGAGTTTGCTGACTAAGGTAAACTGGAAATCATCTCAGCAGCATGGTGAGAATAACAAGTAGCCAGGCAGTCACTTCTTGAACCACTCCAGCCAGCTGCTCAGATGATGCTCCTGCACCACACACATAATCATCCAGGAAGCTTCAGTACTGTGCAATTATTTTTTCTGTGTTAAAGGGTCATTTTAAAGCAGTTTAATAATTCATTTGTACTTGTTAATTTCTGTTTTGATGTTCTATTTTTAAAGAATAACTTTAAAATGTTAATACAAGTTGATTTTATCTGCAAAACTGGTGTTATTTTGGCTCAAGGTCTTAAGCAGAGACACTAACTGAAGGTGTAATGCCTTATTAAGCTGGGAAAGACATCCAGAGGTTAACAAATCCCAATTAAGGTGGCCTAAGCCAATGCAGTTTCCCACAGAAGTGGAACACCACTGCACTACCCCCCTGAACGTGGACATTTGCTCCCAGCTCCCTAGAGTTTCACCAAGAGCATGGAACAAATTGCTGCTAATAACATTTTTACTTTCACCCATTTAGCTGCTGTGTAATTTTGCAAAACTGGGAAGCTCCTGAAGGACAGACACCATGCAAAATCACATTTAAAATAAATAAATAAATAGACTTCTTGATTCTGTTTGTGCTTCTCTTCCAAGTGGAAAGGGAATGTGGTGTGGGTGCAATACCTGCAGCAGCTCTGCATGGAGGAGGAGGGTGTAGGCTGCCTCAGTGAAGTTCTCACAGTCTGTGTGCAGGTCCCTGAGTTTGTACAGATACCTAAAGAAATGAAAAGCAGGAGTTGCTTGATGTGAAAGACTCTGCATCAGTGTCCAGAACAGCAGGAGGAATCAAGGTTTACTGTCAAGGATTAGGGAAGGTAACAACCTACCTGATATAAATGTCCTCTCGTTTCTTCTCCTTGTAGAAATTCTGCCAAGAATAGACACAAGTCCAAGTTTGATGCTGTAAAGCACCATGGATTGGGATAATCATCTCCAGGCAGGTAACTTAAGCATCAGTTTAGATATTTCAAAGGTCTTTTCTATCATTTTGCCTACCTGGGTGCATATATCCATGCAACCATTCCCTAACAGGAGGTGGGGCTACTGTCACCTCTAGAGCAAGGTTAAGTCAAACAGAGAAAGTGGTTTGTCCAAAGTTCTACAGGTTCTCAGCAGTGGAACAGGGTCTTCAGCCCCCCATGTCCCAAACTTCAGCTAGTCATCTTCCCTGCCTGTATTTCAGGGCTTCAGATCTCTAAGCAGAAAAGAACCAGCCTCATGACTTGAGTTTGGACTGCACATCTTTCTGTTTACAGCTGTCAACAGCAGTTTGCCTGACTTGGGCCCATCATTAACCACAAATAGCAGAAAGAATTACTGAGAAATGCTTAAAAAAACCCCATAAAATCCTTCAGGACCCCCAGGGCAGTAAAAAAACATCCATATCCAAACCCAGCCTTCCCTTACCAGCACGTTGACCGTGCAGCTCATGCGGTTCTCTTTGCTCTCATCGTGCATGATGGTCCTGTAGTCCAGCAGGTTCTCCAGCAGGCTGCTGACCAGCAGAGCAAACACTTCTCCAGAGGCTGACAGGTATTTGTGCTTCCTACAGTGCTCCAGGAGGCTGCAGAAGGCACAGGGAGAGAAGGGAAGAGAGTTCCAGCAGCACGCCCTCAGATCCCCGAGTGAGGCAGGTCAAAACTGCCTTTGGTGATCAACAACCTGGGTTCTGCTCTTGGTGCTCAAAGAAGGTTCTGATTTTGCTTGAACTCTGAGACTGCTGCTCTTGGGATTTTCCATCTAGAAGCCTCTTGCCACCTGCCTCTAGACATTCACCTTCAGGTTTAGGGTAGTTGTGAAAGAATAAAGCAGCATTTTCAGTCTCAGAATACCTGTATAGCATTAAGAACACTGTCATCTGCATTCACTGGAGTCTCTCTGCTCACTGGAATAATTAATTAAGGGTTTATTTGCATCAGAAAAATAGCCAACTAAGCTGTAAAAAAAAGAAGCTCCATGTTCTTTGTAAAACTTACAGTTTCTCCAGCAAAATCTTGTACTGTTCATCTCCTCGGCCACCCTCCACTTCCTGGTCCAGCTTGGTTATCAACTCATTTTCAAACTGAAAAAAGCAAAAAAAAACCCACAATCAAGCATCTAGCAGCTCTTAGGAGTGTGGTCTGAACATCAGCAGTGCCTGTGGCTGGTGTTTCTGAACTGCCACACCACCTGACAACTGGTTTTGCAAGCCAAGCTAAAGGAGACTTTTGTTGTTGGAGCAGAATAGTTGGTAAGAAGCCAAAATGATGAGATTGGAGCAAGGAAACACAGATCTTGATCTTCCCTCTCTCATCCTGCAGTGGGGTGATTCTTCCCCTTCTCCCCATCCATCAGCAGTTCAGTTTTGCTAGGATGGAGGAGCACTCTGAAGAGAAGCTGACACAGTGGATTCCCTCACCCTAAAGAAACTGAGCTGCTGCCACCAGTTAAGGGCAAGTCACAACTCTCTGGCTGTTACAAACACTTGTGACTACTAAAAGCAAATTCCCAAGATGCAAGAACCAAATCCTGTGTGATTACCTGTCCAGCCATGACAATACTCCCTGCCACATGCCAGCAGGACAAGCATGGATGCAGGTCTGTTACAACCAGCATCTCAACAGCACTGGAATGGAAAATCCATGCCACACACATCCTGCTTCCTACTACTGACTCCAAAAACCCCTGAGACCCCAGGGTGAACCACACCAAAGGCTGATGACCCCAGGGGAAGAAAGCTCAGTGTGCACACTGAAGCTGGGGCCTAAGCTGGTGTGAGGCTGGTGCTCAGGGAGATGCAGGTCACACCTGAACAGCCTGAAATGCCAAGGTGGCTGCCTTTTGGATGGATGGCTCCTGCCCATCTCCAGGGAGAAGAGTGTCTACAGCACGCCTACAGTGTCCCCTGCCTGCCAGTTCAGATGGAAATATCTGAGATCCCCAGAGGAAAGCTGAAAGAAAAAGTCTTTAGAAACCACAGTGAGAACTTCACCTTGGTGCAAAAGCAAAGCTCCTCTTTTTCCTTCCTTTCTGCTGCTGTCTCAGTAGCAACAAAAGGTAATTTGTGGAGAAATTAGCACAGGGGTGAACCTCAGGGATCCAGTTCCTATTCCCTGCTCTGTCCTTTGGTGCAACCTCAACAAGTCACTTCTGTTCTTGGTCTCTCTGTTCTCCTTTCCATAGCAGTGGCACTCACAAAGGTGGGCTCAAATCTGAAGTCACTGAGGGCTCACTCCTTAAACAGCTTCACAGTCCTAACACTTGACTGGCCAGCAATTTTCTTGACAGCAGCTCATATTTACAGCCCAAGATTTGCCTTCTGCATCATGATGATAAATAGAGATTGACCCAGAGAGGTGGTGGCTGCCCCATCCCTGGCACCATCCCAGGGGAGGCTGGGGGGGCTCTGAGCACCCTGCTCCCTGCAGGGGGGTTGGATCAGAGGAGCTTTCAAGCTCTATCCCCAAATCCCAGCCCAAAGCAGTGTGGGATTACTTCTTAGTGTCTCCAAATTGCTTCCCAGTTTGGCTGTGGCTATTCACACACCTGAAGATGCAGGAAGGGGTGAAAACAGAGGGAAGAATTGATTATCCCAGTCATGCAAAGGGACAGGCATGGAGAGAACTGAAGCCTCCTGCCTCCTACAAACCACTGAGCTTCCCAAAGTGTGTGGGAAGGTTCCCACAGTGCACTGCAGACACCAGGCTCCCTCACCATGTGGAAGTTTCTGTTCTCACTGAAGGTGAACTCGCACTGCATCATATCAAAGAAGATGGGAATTGTGGCTTTCCTCAGCTCAGGCTCTGGGACCAGAGTTACCTCCAGGATTGGCCCAACCATTGCTGGGATGAATTTGATTTTGTGTGGACCTGCAAAAAAAAGTCCAAGTCAGAGAGATCCTAAAGGCAGGATTTAGGTATCTGAATATTTAAGCATATTATTCATACAAAGTACTGACAAAACACTGACATTCTGCTTCAGTGCCTGGTTTATGGAGATGATGGCTGCTTAAGGAGGAATTAACATATTCCAGCTCCAAACTTCAGGACTAGTCCAAGAAAATAACTTGAATTGCACACAAAGTTGTAAATCACAAAGGCTCTCTGAAAAATCCTGCTCCTCTTCTTCCTGTGGCAGAACATCCCTTCTAAGGAATCTCTGAAATGGTCTCAGCAGCTGATGTGAGAACAGAGCAGCTTTGGCAAGCTACTCAAGGAAAGGAGTTTTTTTTTGTGCTCTAAACCAGCTGAACCCTCAGTGTAATTCCCCACATTAAATCTGAGCAGCTTTTATAAAGAAATAAAGGATTTGAAACCAAGCTTGAGAGCTCAAATAAAGATAATTCTTTAGCTGGAACTCACCCAGGTTATACCACATATCCCTTATTTTGAAGCCAATTTCTTTCCTCATGTCTCCATACCTAGGAAAAAAAAGTATTAGAAAGATGAAAAAAAAATGAAAAAGAAACTACCTTAGCAAAGCTGCTGAAGTAATTTAATGGGAAATCCACAGAATCTATTACCCTCTCCTAAAAAAACCACTGTACACAAGCCTGAATATGTTGGGCATTGATACCAAGGGGTCATGGTCTGTCTTCCTACTAAGGGTCTACCATGACCACACCTTTTGTGGAATCTTTTTATTCCCTTACACTGCTCAGCACTGATCCTGAATGCACAGAGGAAGAGAAATGGCCACGTGCCACTGTGACAGAAGACTGCAGATCAAAAGCTGCAGCCCTGCTGCCTTGTCCAGCCCTACCCAGAATTTAACTGCTGACATTGAGAGAATTCAAGAATGATTAAACTACCAGAAAAAAAAAAGATGACAAACATTAAATATTAAACATGTATGGCCTAAGAAAATTCTGTGTCAAGATCTACAGAGATATTTAGGCTTTTGACTCCAGCTAAGTGGAGAAGTAAAAGCTGCTCAGTGTCAATGTGATTTTGGCCAAGTTATTAAAAATCCCTGCTTTTGGGTTGAATGTCCTCAAGTGCTTTCATTCTCAAAACAGAATAAGCCAAGAGAGAGGGCTAAAAAGCTGCAGAGCTTTTAGGATTCTTGCTTACCTACCCTACCTGATGGCTGAGGAATTGCAGAAGCTATAGCTGTGGGAACTATGGGCTCCTGTGACAGACTTCAGTGGGAAGAATCTTTTGGCAAGGTGCAAGTTCAGCTTAAACAACTCAGGATCCATCTGAGTTAGACAACCATAGGATAAAGACCTGACATCTGTCCTAGCCACTGCTCCTCCCTTTCTCACCATTCACCCATCAAGCACTTCCACCTCAATCTAAGCTGGGATGGTGCAAAAGCAGCATCTGAAAAGCAAAAAGTCTTGGCAACCTTTTAAAACATCAACTCACTTCTTGATGATTTTGTTGCGTTTGGCTTGTGAGAAAGTCTCCAGCTGGAGGGATTCATGAGTGAGGAAGGCCACTGCCAAATGGAAATAGTTATTCCAGAGCTGTGGAAGAAAAAACAAGTCTAAAGCAGGAGAAGGCATCAAGGAAAAGCAACAACCAGCACAGCAGAGCTGCACAGCCCAGTCTCCCAGGTGAGGAGTGGGACCCAGAGCGAGCTGGAAGATCTGTGCTCCTAGCCATGCCCTACAGCAGCTGAGGAATCCCTCCAGCTTGGGCTTCCCAGCTCAAGGAGGTGACATTGGGTAACCCACACAGCTCTGTGCTCTTCACTGGCCAAGCACAGGCTGGTTATTGCCAGGCTGTGGCAGTGAGCTTGGCTTGCAACCAATTCCTGCACCAAGCTTTGCTGCTCGCCTAAAAAAGCACATTTGCCACAGGCATGCTCCACACTGGGATTTGTTTGTTCTTCCTGCCTTGCAGGACTTTTCCATGAGGAAAAAACCAACAAAAAAAAGCCCTCTAATGGAACTATTACCTGGAGTTCAAAGCTTGCTTGATCCAGAAAGAAACGGTTGAGCACGGAGGTAAATTGGTTCACTGCTCGGAGGAAAACCCTGCCAGAGATAAACACATCAGATCAAAGGTGGCTCTTGAAAGACTGAACATTGCAGTGCTGGCTTTACACCTCCTCCATGTAAGCTCAGGAAACAAGAACAGATGCTCCCCAAGAGGACAGGTGTTCTGCTATAAAGTGATTTCACCTCCTCCCCTGGGGAGTTCAGGGGATTGCTGCTGAGCAAAGGCAACCTCAGCTGGAGGCAGGTGCACAACTAAATCCTTTTTTTGAATCATCCCATCTCTCTGACAGTGCAGTGCCATTGCAGGTGGTTTAAACTCATTAAGTTTAGCCTCCCCTCTCCAGTGAAGCACTCAGAAATTGCCAGTTTCAAGTCCTTCTCCACAGCAGAGCTGTCCTGAAGGAGACTGGCACGACTGCACTGTGCAGACTGGAGGGCTGTGCTTGTGGTTTCCTGGTTCTGTGGATTATCCCTGGGGGAACATCCAGCTCAGAGGTGTGCAGGACCTGGGTAGCAGGTTCTGCCCATGCTCTGCTGTCTAGCAGAGCCATTGGAGTTGAACAGCCTCAGCAGGGGACACTGATGTGAGGCCACAGTGGGGGACAGAAGTGAGCTGGGTGGGTCTAGTTCAGCACACTAAACCCTTGTGTCCACCTCCAGCTTTGTTTGCCATGTGATTCCCCCAGAATTGAAAGCAGAAAGGTTTCCTCTGACTTCTGTCACCTTCTCCAGCAGGTGAGCATTTGGATGAAAAGACTGCATGGCTTTGATTGGGTGTCTTTGGGCAGAAAAAGCAAGATTTCCAGGTCTACCAAGAGAAATCTAAGAGAAATCTAATTCAAATCACCCTGAAACTGCAAAAGAAAAATAAGCCCTTGTAACCCCAGAGCCAGAAAGTCTCCAAAGCAACAGCAAGAGCAACCAGCCCCAACTCTAACCTGCTCTGCATCATATTCATGACCATCCAGTCAGCTGCATAGACATTTTTTCCAATCAGATCCTTAAACATAATGAATGTTTCCATCAGGAAGTCCTGTTGGAAAAAGAAAAAGCAGAGTTATCAAGAGTTCAGTCAAAGTGCCAGAGCCTGGCCCAGGCTGCCCAGAGAGGCTGTGGAGCCTCCTGCTCTGGAGACTTTCCAGCCCCCCCTGGCTCTGCTCCTGTGTGGGCTGCCCTGGGTGCCCCTGCTCTGCCAGGGGGTTGCACTCTGATCCCCAGAGCTCCCTCCAGCCCCCAACATGCTGAGATTCTATATCAGGATGAGTTCTCACAAAAGCCCATCAAGCTGAACCTGACAGCCTTTTATCCACATGAAAACATGGGGAAGTGCAAATGCATTGATTAACAATTGCACTGATTGATTAGCAATCAATCCAATGTACCCCTTAAAAAGGGTCTCCTGTTGTGTGGGTGGATTCCAAGAAACTCAATTATTTCTGACATCTCATCCATTCAATTACAGGAGGGAAAAGAATTCCACAGAACATGTTGATCTGTTTAATTAAATCTGCCTTTACTGTTTTGAATTAAGCTCTGTTGTAGGGAGCTCTGGTGCCCAAGCTGGATTAAAAAGCAAACCCAATATTGAAGGGCTTGTTTCCAAATGTCTGCATGATGAGAGTGTTAACAGCTTTATGCAATATTTTCCACCAAGATGGAAATGAGAATTTATTGTTGTTTCTCCAGTTAAGTCTTTTCTGGTCCAGTTTAAGGAGAGTTAAACAGAAGCAGTGAATGTGCTGTCAAAGACAGCAAAAAAAAGAAAGTAATATCCAGAATATTGATCTCTGAAGCTATAAATACTACCAATGGGCATTTAAATCAATTCCATTTTCTACATAAACAGCACCTTAGCATTCAAAAACAGGGACACAAAGAGAGTCACATGAGAAATCACCACCTTGCAAAGATCACCAGAAAAAAACCCCAAAAAACTAACATCATTCTGCTGTGCTGAACAGCCTGCTCTAAAGAACTGCCAAGAGATGTTGGTGAGGAGAGAAAAAAAACCCAGGCATTTGGTGCTGCCTCAGTAAAAATCTTCTGGGCATCATTAAATCAGAGCTTGATGGAAAGGTTTGGACTTGACATGGGGCACCTTGAAGACATGAAGCAACTTCTAACAGTGTGAAACCAACCAAGTACCAGTGAGATGCCAGGGCTGAAAATACCAGTGCAAATAAAACCCAACAATAAGCAAGAAAAAAATATTTGTAGTAAAGTAAAACACATTTTCTATTAGTATTAACAACTCCTGTACCACACAAACCTGGGCTTGCTTGTGTAGGTTGTAATTTGTGAAAAAAAATAGATTTCAAAGTGTTATTTTTGATCTTTCCAATCCCAATCATTCTGTGTAATCCTCCTACATCTATCTGCTTTTGTTTTAGCTGCCTTCATACACAAAATATTAATAATAATAAAAAAGCATCTGGGCAATATAAAAATTCTAAAAGTAGATGATGAGTGCTCTCTATAGACAGAGCAGCCTCTCAGATGCTGCAGAGACAGAACTGTGAGTGTCCTGCAGGTGGCTACATTGCCCAGCAGACTGCAAGGAATTCCAGCTGCAGGGAAAAAGGGATCACCTTGTCATCCCAAATTAATTACAAACACCTTCTTGGGGGTTTTGATCCAGCTTTTCCAGGAAGAACACAACTCCAGGCTCTTCTCCAGGCAGTATTTAAATAAGCAAGCACTTCTAAGTTGCAGAACAAAGAGTGCAGAGAGAAAAAAAGAGAAAGGCAAAACAGTTGCTGTGTCATGCTTCAGAGATCTGCAGAAACCCTGGGTTTGATTCTCCCAGTTTGGAGAAAAATCTGGACATTGCTGTTAATTTTAAAAGCCTTAGAAAAAAAAAAAAAAACAACAAAAAACCAAGCCCAATCAGCTAATGTTTTGCTTGGTTTCATGTTGAAAGTCTCTGGGGACAGGAATTGTAGACAGATCTTAACACAGAGACAACTCTTTGCATTGCTGCCCACTAAAGCACTTCATTAAACTCTAGAGCAGGGGAAAGAATTAGATAAAGAGACCAGGCTCAGAAAGATCCACTGGGAGGCAGAGAGGGGAAAATGCTGCTTCTTTTCATCTTCACTCTTCTGGTTCCTGACTTTTTGCTGGCACAGCCTTACAGTCATGATTACTGCATGCTACAAATGCTGCTCTGCAGCTCTCCTGACTCAGCAGCATCCATGAGTGTGCCCAGCTGGGTGCTGTGAATGAATCCCCAGTGGCTGGGGCACTGGGTGCCCAACAGGTCACTGGTGAACACAGGATCATTGCTCCAAACCCACCAGAGCAACTTGAAAGGGCCTTTCAGAAGCAGAGGGTCATTCTTCATGGACTGAGATAATCCCCCTGCTGTGCTTACTTACAATAATGTCCTGCCTGGTCTTGAAAGTGTTGATGTAATGGTTGTAATGGAAATCATCCATCTGCCTCAGGATGGCTGTCATGCAGGCCACAAAGATGCCCTAGGAGGGGAACAAAACCCTGGATTAGTTTCCTGTGTGAAGCACTGTAATCCAAGTGTGGCACATTCTTTCAGAGCTCTGGTTATTCAAGTATCACTGATCAGTCCTGCTTGTCTCTGCTCTGCTGTCAGGATGGGTGACTGGTCCTCTACCCCAAACCAGCCAAGACTTCCTATATTTCAAGTAAGACATCTGGGTGTAGCTGTCTTTCTCCCCAGGGAATCACAGATTGAAAGGAAAACATTCTCCAAAAGATGTGTATATATAAAAAAACCAAATATATATCTATCTAAAGATATCTTTTTTTATATTTATTTATATTTATCTATTTGTATTCCAACCCTCTTCATTGTACGTTAAGGGTCTTTCCCAGTCTAAGTGATTCCATAATTTTCATTTTTACTCCAACCAGCTGCAATTCTCAGAGCTGACAAACTGGTGGTAGCACTGACTTGACCTGAGTTAGCAAAAAAGAAGATATTGCTCTTGATTTTTCCCTCCTTCTGTCCATCAAGGCCAGGGCAAAAGAGAAATGACTAAGTCAGAAATGCCCTTCAGTGATGCCTCATCCTCCAGCATTTAACCCTACTCAGCCAAGGTGACCAAAAAACCCATTTTTTTCAGCAAAGGCTCCTCATATGGGAAACTGCCCTGAAATTCTCTGTGCACAGGGGCCCCAAGGAACTTGAGATCCCAGCCAAGTGTGACTCAAGTTTCAGCTGCTGCTGCAGTGGGACAGCTCGTCTCCTGCTAGCTGGGCTCCGAATGCACCCGAGCCACGTTTAGCAGCACAGAAACCCTGCAGGAAAGGGGAAGATCATTCCAGCAACCACACACTGCAGCCTCCCAGGAGAAACAGCTCCACCAACAGCTGGTCAAGTGGGAAGGGAAGGGAAGGGAAGCAGGAGGATCTCACAATGTGTGGGGACTGGCGACTCATCCCGATGACCGTGCGGTTGATTCTCCGTAGCAGGCGCTCCATGATCAGCTGGATGTGGAGAGCAGTGGGTCCCTGGGGACAGTCAGAAAGGAACACTGGAGACAATCCTTGATGCACCCTGCCCTGCAGGGTGTTCCCTGCATGGGAAGACTGTCCTGACAGTGGGTAGTTACTAGAGGATGCTCAAGAGGAGGTGTAAAGCACGGGAGCAATCGAGTCCAATGCTGCAGGTAAAATAAAAGGGATTTGAGGGATAGAAAGGGGGGTGAAAAAAAGTGGAGATGAGGTCTGTTTAGGGTACACCAAAAAGAGAGATTGGAAATGTGGGTGGATGTTTGGATGGATGGATGGATGGATGGATCAGGACAACAGGTTGAGCAAAGTCAGCAACATGCCCCTGTGGCCAAGAAGGCCAGTGGTGTCTGGCAGAATTGATCTGTGCCAGCTTCACCATCTCACCCTGGCACAGCTAAACTGAAGCTGGTGCTTTGATTTGCCTCTGCTTTCCCTGAAGAAGCTCTTCAGCTCAAACTATTCTTTCCATAGCAATTTCAAATCCACTTCCATGGCTGTATTCTGCTGACTGAGTAACAATTGTTGTTCTTACTTCATAGCAAACAAGAAACCAAGTTACCTGCTCCAAAGGATGCAACAAGCCACCAAAGTAGCTGGGAAGAACATTCTGGTTCCTAGAAAGTGAAGTGATTGCTTTTTGTACTGTCATGAATACCACTAATTCAACCTTTCAGGGCTCCTTTTCCTCCTTACAGCTCCTTTACACCTGCACACAGCAATTCAACATTATTTCCAGAGCCATCAGGACTTTGCCCTTCTTTAAAGCCTTAAGTTGTGAACATTAATCTCTGAAAAGAAGAATGAACCCTCATTTGCACCCGTGCCAGCTCATGCTCACCACATCTTTCCGATCCAGGACTTCAAGAACACTGCTCAGCAGCTGTGAGGAGGCCTCATGGTCTGGCTTGTTTGAATTGTCATCCAACTGGCCACTCAGCTGGTCTGTCAGCAGTGGCAGAAGAGCATCTCTGCATTCTAGACAAGTAAACAGAGCAGCATCTTGTTGGGCTTGGAAAGTTCTTTGGCACAGGGGTCCCACACAGCAGCTTTCTGCTCACAACTTGATCTTGGACACTGAAATGTGCTAAAAATCCACCTGAGTTCCCACCAACAGGCCAGAGAGAGTCATAAATCACCTATAATTCTAGGTATTGCATCAAACACTCTCACCTTCAGCCTCCTCAATCCACATGTTGGACCAGGATCCTATAGAATTAGGCATCATATAAAGACTGAACAGCAAGAAAAGGTTCAGTCTTTCCATGGCAAGCAATATTTCTAGAGTCAGATGGATTTAACAGGAGACTACCACTGCTGGCTGATGTGAAGGACACATGACAGACATTGTACTTTTGAAGGGTGTGTGGCCCCAACCAGAGACTCCAGTTTGCTACTTACCCAGCTGCTTGAACAGGTCACTCTCAACTATCTTGGTCATGCAGTTGAGCTTCTGTCTCACTAACTGGTTGTCAGGAATACTTTGGATGAACTTGCTGAAGAGGATGCTAGGGTGCAAAGCAGAAAGAGATGTTAACAATTCCACCCAGAGTGATTTCACCCTGCACTCACCCTGTCCTGCAGCCAGGCCAGTCAAGCAGCCTTGGCACTGTGTGGAGATGTTACAAGAGGTCTCCAGGTAAATTACTAAACTAGAGCATTGGAACAGACTCCCCAGAGAGGTTGTGGAGTCTTCTGCTCTGCAGACTTTCCAGCATTTCTGCCTGATCTGCTCTAGTTTTGTCTTGCTCTGGCAGGGGGGTTGGACTGGATGATCTTTGGAGGTCCCTTCCAACCCCCAGCATTCTGTAATTGTGATTATTTTCCTAGAAACTCAACACAGGACTTTCAGTAAAACTGAACAATGTTCAGAAACCACAGGCTGAAAACTCTGAAAATAAAGCTTGTATAGCAAGACACACAAGATATATCACAATAGCTTATAAACAGGCAGCACCATCTGCCTTCCAGCACCAGCACAGGGTAATTCCACTTACTTTCATACAAAAGGAAAGCAGAATTTTGCAAAAGCTTCAGCAGATCCCTGCTGAAACTTGAAACACTGGTACACACAACTGCAAGAGTGCACCCTTGCAGATGCCCCTTTCATCAGGGGTGATGACTCATTTCCATCTGATATTCCATTAAATTAAATTCCACATACATTTGCTGTCTGTCTACTGTCTACGAGCAGATTATTTCTGTCAGGAGGAGGCATGGTTGGGAGGGTCTGGGCAAAGCTACTGTTCCCAAAGAACAGAAATCCACACAACACTGTGAATTTCCTGAATAAAGATGACTTGTTTTCCTGACCAAGGCTGTGCCTTTGGCAGATGTTTCCAGTGATATCAGATGCAACCATTAAGAACTGGGGGAAACTTGCACAACATTTCAACCTATCACTTCCCAGTGAAAGCTGGACCTCAAAACTGGGTTTTCAGTAAAAATCATCTAAGAAAGAGCAGTTGAGGTGCACAGATTCCTTGGAGCTAACCTGGCTTCCTCAAGTTCATCCACAGTTTGTGCATCCTCAGCTCAGAGTGGTGGTTTTTAGGAAAGCTTCCAAAATTCTTCCTGACAGAGTAGCTGGATTAAGAGGACAAAAAATAACCAACCTCACTTAATATGGTTACCTGAGCTCAACGGGGTCAAATACTAGTTTGACATCATTTATGATGCTTGGCAAATACTTTAAAGCTGCACCCTGCAAGAAAAAAGGAAAAGAAAAACCAAACAAGGTCATGAAACACACATGAAAACAGAACTAGATGAGCCAGTTCACTCTAAAAGGGTGTAAAGTCTCCACAACAGAGCTCACGTGGTAAATCCAGTTTGTGTTAAAGAGCAAGTACCAGCAACTGGCTTGAGCTTAGAATAACATCCAGCAATCTCACATCTGCTGTGTGGAGTGGAAAAGGTGAAGGGGGGGGATTTGTAGCCAGGTTCTTGCTGCCAACATCCTGCAGTTCCAGGGATTAAAGTCCAGCATGACCCGAAAAGCACTAGTCAGTCAAGTGGACTCAGTGTCTCCAATCTGCTCTGCAGTGCCCAGCAATAGAACAAGGAGCACTGGGGAGAAACTGGAGCAGAGAAGGTTCCAGCCCCAGCTGAGGAGCAACTTGTTCCCTGTGAGGGTGGCAGAGCCTGGCCCAGGCTGCCCAGAGAGGCTGTGGAGTCTCCTGCTCTGGAGACTCTCCAGCCCCACCTGGCTCTGTTCCTGTGGGGGCTGTCCTGGGTGCCCCTGCTCTGCCAGGGGGTTGCACTCTGAGCTCCAGAGTCCTCTGAGCTTGTCCCTTTTGCTGCCCACCCCTCCCAACTGGAGCAGTTGATCTAATGAAAGGCATTCCCTCCTCCTGCAATTCACACCTACCTTAATCTTGACAGCCTCCTCCAGAGGCCTGTCCATGAGGACATTGAAGGAGAGGAACAGCTTACGGATTGCATCATTAAATTCATCCCCATCCTCACTCTTCCCATAAAACCTACAAAGAACAGAAAGAGCTCTCAGTGTCGTCCAGTGCCAGGACAAGAGGCAATGGGAGTCAGTTGGAGCACAAGAGGTTGAGGGGAAACAGCAGGAGAAACTTGTTCCCAGTGAGGGTGCCAGAGGCTGGCAGGGGCTGCCCAGGGAGGTTGTGGAGTCTCCTGCTCTGGAGACCTTCCAGCCCCCCCTGGATCTGTTCCTGGGTGACTTGGTCTAGGTGCCCCTGCTCTGCCAGGGGGGTTGGACTAGATGATCATCTAGGTCCCTTCCAACCCCTGACATTCTGTGATTCTTTACACCCATCAATCCAGGCTAGCAGTGTCAAAGAGGATTTATTCCCACCCTGTGGAACAACATCTCAATGAAATCTCCTTACAAAGACACAAAGATAAAAATGGCATCTGGGATTCTGTGGCAATTTCCTGATGGAATCTGTTAAAAGGCAAAAAGCTGCAAACAGCTAGTGCATCAAATTCTGCTTGGGTTGCCAGAATCAAGTAGCTCATTCTGGACTAAACAAAAAGCCAGAAAGGACATGAGGAAGGGATTCCAAATGTTCACTGGTTCTCTCTGAGAACTCCACTGAGTTCCCAAAGGAGACCTCAGGGTGGCAGTGACCTTGGGCTCACCTCAGGTACAGTATTCGTGACTGAACAATGAATCTGAACAGGTACTTCAAGGCTTTCAGAGCAGCAAAGAGCAGCTCAGTCTTGCTGGAGTCATCAGCATTTCCCACGTAACAGTTGAGCACTTTGGTGAGTTTCCTGTGGAAATAAAACATCAAAGGAGAAGAAATGCAGACAAGAGTAAGTTTCTGGGTAAGTTCAGCTTCCTTATTCCAGAGAGGAACCATGGTCTAATAAATAGATAATAACAGACAGGAGTTCCTCCTCACAGCTAATTCCTTCTGAAGTCTTTGGCTTTATGGGATGCCAGATTTTCATAACCAGTTCATGAATTCTCAGGAAAATCTACAATGTTTTCTATAAATTCCAGCTTCCTGATCTGTTTTTCTTTTTTTTTGCCCTAAGATGAAGTGTTCAGGAAGCTGGAAAACCCATTACTACTGAAAGGGGATTGACACTTTCTCCACGTGTTCCCAAACTTATGTGTGGAGCACAAAGTCCCCCTGAAGAATTACTGAGTGCTTGGAGAACTGCAGACAGAAGGGGCATAAACACATTAAGAGTATTTGCAATGCAGCCTCTGCCAAAATCAGAAGACCAGGATCTTCCTTGAGTGCTACAGCAGCTAAAATTCAGGGAAAATCTTCTTCATTAAGCAACTCAGAGAACCCCAAGCAGTGCAGGAGGGATGGCCAAGCACACACCAGCCTCTGCACTTGGGCTGTTTGCCACCCCACCAGCAGCCAGCTCCCTGCTGTGCCAGTTCTGGCACGTGGAGCACACCAAGGATGCACTGTAATCATTAACAGTCCCCTTGGCATTAGGTGGGTATCACAGTGTCAAGCTAAGCTGGAAGGAAGGCAAGGGAACAACAAAGCTATGATACAGTGGGCTTGTTAATCAGAGAAGTTTATTTATAGTGAAGAGAAAGAAGGATGATGATTCTTCCATGAGTTACAGGGAAGTAGGAAAAGAAACCACATGCAAGCAGCAACTGTGTGGCCAGGGCAGGGGAGAAAAGAGGCAATTCAGGAGATGGGCATTTTGTGAAATCATGTTTCCTCACAGAATTACCTTTAGGTTGGCAGCCATCAAAAGAGGCTGAATAACCAGGACTGGGAAAAGAAGAATAAAGCAGAACACTGTGGTCTGATGTAACTCTGGTTCCATCATCATCATCATCAGTTTGCTGAAACCAGCAGTGAGCCCCAGTCTGACCTGTGGGTTTGCAGTTCCTGATACTTACACATAGGCCAGGGTTGCACTGAAGTGCTTGTAAATGTAAGTTTCAAGTACAGGGTTGAAATGCTGGAACTTGATGTCTCCAATCAAAGAAATAATAAATACCTGCCAAGAAGTCAAAGGGAAACAGATGCAACAGAGCCTCAGGACCTCAGACAGGACTCAGTCTCTAATTGTGTGTCATTTATCTCACTGGGTCGTGGCTGGTTGGTTTGTTTTTCTAATCCCATTAATGCCACAGAGGGTGTTAATTCTTCTTCCCACAGTGGCTGAGTGCTCAGAGGGAGGCAGGTGACTGCAGCATCTGGCTGGAGGAAAATCTTCCAGGTATCTCCCTGAACTGTCAGGTATTTCTTGACCAGCATGAAGGCCACAGCTTTGTCACTGCACAGCACAAAGCCACCACCTCCCACAGACACACTGAGCCTGGCCAAAGAGGCAGAAAACTTATTTTACAGGTTATTACAATCTCTGTGTCATCCCCACTGCCTAAATACTGGGCTAGGAATTTGGGTGGGGAGGCTCTGTTCCCACCACAGCCACAAATCCTCCACTGCCATGAGTCTGAAGAATCATTTCACTTTGTGCTCCAGAGATAATGTGGCTTTTCTCCTCTGTAAATGGCCTTAATGCAAGGAGTTATCTGAAGAAATGGCTATAAATTATTTAAACCTTCATTATTGTTTGCACTGGGGTTACTAAAAAGGTCAATGTGCATCCTGAAAATGCCTTAAGAAGTGGTTAAATATAATTTATTTCTCAGAGCAAAATACCAATTGCTCATCTAAAGGAAGCAGCAGGAGCAGACTGGAAATGTGGCTGAAAACCAAACACTCTAAACCCACAAATGAAGCCTCACTCACCAGTGCATCAAAGACAAGGAAGTCATAGGTTTCATTTTCTGACATTTCCATCATTATGTTGAAAAGTGCATCGAGAGTGTCTTGCAAAAACTAGAAGGGAGAAAAAAAATTAAGAGGAAAAAGGCAGGAAAAAAGACAATTAATGCTGGAATCCTGCAGCAGAGGCTATTCCTTTGGATCCTTTGTCCCTTTCCAGCCTGCCCAGTTGACCTGTAAAATCTGCCCATGGAAGTGGTGTTGAAAAAGGCTCTTAGTCATGTATTCCCTCATGGGCTGGTGATGGTCACTGCTCTGTTCTCCCTCACCACAGCAAGGAGGAGCTTTCCTTATCAGCTTGGAATGGTCCCACTTTTCTGCCCTAATGCCTTTTTATTGAGCAAGAGACCCACTCAATCACTTCATTCTGTCCAGAGCTTGCACTGGGACAAATCAACCCCAGGAGCCATGACATTTGACTTGAAGACTGCAATGACACAGACTTGACTTCACTTGTTCAGCAGCTGAAGCAAAACCATGACCTTGCCTAAATCCCAGAAGCTCCCTGCTAGGAACTGTTGGAAATCTCACCTCCTAATCCCTTCAAAAGACTATTTTCTGTGGTGCTTCCCCACAGAACTCTAAGATTTTTGGGCTTTCTCTGCACTCTGTTCCTAGATCCACAGCTAGACCATGTTCACCAAAGCCCAGCTGGGCTTTGAACCCATCTCTGTTCCATAAGGATAAGAACGGAGAATAAATTCACTGCTCTCTCTTCTATATAGAGGCTTTTTGGATGCTACACAATTCCAACCCTTCAAGATCAACAGCAAGCAGATACACAGGTGTCTTCAGAGCAAGGAGACCCCACTCTCTACACCCACCTTTACAATCTCTCCTCCTTCCACCTCCATCAGCTTCCTGAGGTTGTGGGCGATGTTCTGCGAGTTGGAGCGCCAGTTCAGCAGACCCAGCAGGTCAACTAGCAAGGGCAGGACAGCAGCAGTCAGAAAACAACACTCCAGCCAACTCCTCCTGGATGGTTCTGCAGGCACTAGGTGCTGGGGGTTATGTTCAGAAGCAGCTTTTTCTCAGTGAGGGTGCCAGAGCTCTGGAACAGGCTGCCCAGGGGGATTGTGGAGTCTCCATCTCTGGAGACACTTAAGACCCGCCTGGATCTGTTCCTGAGAGACTTGGTCTAGATGATCCTGCTCAGGCAGGGGAGTTGGACTAGATGATCTTCTAGGTCCCTTCCAGCCCCTAATTTCTGTGATTTCTGTGAAAAGTCAGCACTGATGTCTAGAATGTTCCCCTGAGGTGGTTCTTTGGGCTCTGCTCTGAGTGGCAACCTGGGTGCCACCTGACAGCACAGGGTGTCTGGGAGGCAATTCTGCAGGCTCCTCATTCACACAAGAGCAGGGATCTCAGGCCAGGAGGTTTATTAGAGTCCAGGACTCTTCCTACTCTGCCTGTGTTTACTTTACAGCAGCCTCTTGGGGGTGGTTTTTAAATTGAAGGCTCTTGTGTAAATGAGGTTGAGCTGCTTATCACAGTTCTGGGACACCCCAGGACCTCAAGGTTTAGTTACAAACTACAGCTGAGCTTTCACACCCATCTTCCATGTTAATGAAATATTTTCATACTGCAACAAAACACATTTACTGCCTTCACATCCAAGAATACGTGCAGAACTTCACAGCCTGGACCAAGAATGGCACTCAGAAGCAGAAGCTACGTGCAGGAGGGCAGAAAAATGCAAACCTGCTTGGCCTGCACATCAGGCAGGATAATGCAAATCACAGGGATTTTGGTTCAGCAAAAGCTTGGAAGTTTGAGCAGAACAGCTCACATCCATCTCCCAGCAGCATCACCTCAATGGAGGCAGAGCTGGTGTCATCTTCACAGGCCTCCTTCCCAAAGTAAGTTACAGCAAGAGCCTTCCAGAGCTGCTGGAAATCTCACACCAGTTACCAGCAAGTACTTTATTCTTTCACATCCACACAGCATGCTTCATTTTGAACCCTTGGGCAGCATGCAAAGCAGAGTGAACACAACAGCATGCTGAAGAGCTCAAGCCCACTTCCTACATTTAACAGGCAGGGGAAATAAGATAATCAACCTTCAAACATTTATGATTCTCCAAGATACATATTCAACAGCCACTTCTAGACAGGTCAACAAACCTGTTCCATTTAACACAGGTAGTTTGGCTAAGAATATTCAGCTGACATGGTCTCCAGTGGCTGCCTAAACACCTTCACAGCTTGTGCTGGCAACGTGCTGCCAACACCACTGAGACTGGGCTGCTGTTGACAAGTGAAACAAGAAGATCAAAGCTCAAACACTGTGCCCAAGTGCTGCAGCACCAGGAAGTTTGTGCCCAGAAAGTTCCCTCTCTGCTTCAGATGCTCAGCAGGATAGCCCTGGGCTGCTAGTGCAAGAAGCAAGACCTACCATTCTGGGTAAGCTTGGTGGAGCAGATCAGAGTGGCAATCTGGAAGCTGTCCTTTGTGCTGTCTTTAGAGGGGGTGAAGTTGGCTAGATGGTGCAGATTCTTCCCTGAGGGGGCCTCCTTCTCTTCCATCTCCGTTTTGGTGCAAGGAAGGGTTAAATAAGATTTTGCATCTTCCATTTTCTTGTTATCTCCCTGGGGGGTGGAAGCAGCAAAGACAAGGGTGAGTTCACACTGAGCACAACTCATCTGAACTCCTGCAGCTCCATCCTGGCTCCATCCTCCTGATACTCCCCCTTTCCATCTCTATCCACACTCAGGAGGTCCCCCCTCAGTCCCATCCCACTGTGCCACTGGCCTTCCTGGCCACCAGCACCCCCAGGACTCTTCCCCTGCACTGCTCCCCAACCCACCTTGTCCCTATCTTTAGGGAACAGAAGTTGCCCACAGTGCCAATAAACTACCTCCAGAGTGATGGAAGCCCCCAGGTTTAAAGGGGTTTCTTTCCCCACCCTCCCTTTGTAGCTTTCCACTGCAATGCATGAGCTGCTTCTCTTACTGGGATGAGAAGCACCAGGCCCATCCTTCCCATCACACACTGACCCTCCAGTGCAGGTTCACCAGGCCTGTTTGCTGTCTTGGTGAATGATGTTGGAGGAAACCTACTCTATACAGACCCAGATAAGGAGGATTTGCACTTGGAGTCAGAAAAAACCAAATAAAAATCCATCAGTGACAGCAGAGCTGTCATGAAAATAATAAATATTAAACTTGTGGAAAAAAAAAATCCCAAACATCAATGACTGGCTTATTATTATAGGGAAAAAAAATGATTAAACATGTCTGCAGTGATGACATGTACCTTGCTAGGAAAAAGAAAGTCAGCAAGAGAGCTGTCTAAGTGAACTAAGTGATGACTGGAAATGCCCAAGCTACCTTATAGACAATCAAATTGTGTTTGCCATCCTGCAGGGTTGTGCCATCAGCATTCATCAGCTTCACGAAGCCCATGCCAAAAGCTCTCTCAGACTTATCTCTAGCTGCAAAGAGAAAGAAAAAAACCACAAACCATCTTTATTAGGAACCATCTCCTTTCTGCCCATGCTCTCCATTATCTGCAGCCACTGATATTTGATCACATCACACAATAATAAGGTGGAGCCAGAAAAACTTTGTGCTCCAGGGCAGAGCTCCCCTCCTTCCCCTTTCTCCTCCAGGCACTCAGCAAGTATCTACAGAGGAAAATCTTCCTCTCTGAAGCATTTTTGTCACACCATTTTACCTGTGAATTGTGCTGCTAGAAGGATGTGTACAAGACACTTTGGTTGGGATTTTGCAAATCCCAAAGTTTGCCACTGCATCTCCCAGGTACCTTAAGAGATTTTCTTTTTGTTAGCCTTTCAAGGGCTTATTCTCACATTATTGATCTTGTTCCAGGGCTCTGAAGTCAGTGATGACAGTTCTAGCTCTTTCTCATCAGCCTTTCATTAACCTCATTAGAAATCCTGCCTACAGCAACACCATCAGAAGCCAACCAGGCCTGGCACTGAATTTTCTGGAAGCCTTGAGATAAATTCAGAAGAAGGCTGAGAAGCCAAAGCAGCAGTAAACCCTGACAGTTGCCTTTTGTGGGGCTGACACACTGCTCCCTGTCCAGTTCCACTTCTGGAACAAAACCAGCACCAAGCCTTTGTTTTTAAGGCTCTAAAAAGAAAAAAAGTTGGAATTCTTTTTGATTTGCTTACAAGAAAAGCCACGACACTGGAAGGAAATGAAAACACCAGTGCTAAAGCTTTGGTAGCTCCTCAGGAACCACCCAAGGAGAGCAGGGAGGGCTCAGTGCCCCTGGGGACCATCTCTGGTGACACTTACACTCCTGAGACGACCGGTGACGGAAGGTGAACCTCAAGTGGCACCGACTGACTTCTTCAATGGCAATGGATACCTGCAGAGGAGAGCACAATGAGAAGGGCAGCACCAGCACCCTCTGTCTCCAGACAGTCCCCAGGACATCCTGTTACTGATTTGAAACCAGTTGCCTTCTCTCCACAAAGGAAGCAAGGCTGGGACAAGACTCCTACCTTTACGGTTTCGTACCAGCAAGGCTGCTTGACTTGGTAATAAACAACAGACTTGTACTCAGAGACACCTTCGTAGCCAGCACCAGGATGGATGGCTTTCTTTGGATAAAAAGACAAAGGGAGGGAGGGGGGGGAAGAGAAAAGTTAAGGTGTAGAATGAAAGCAAACAGTCTCTTGGGCCAGAAGTTTTCAGAGTGTAACTGTCAGAGTTCCTCCAAACATGTCACAGACAGGGGAGCCAACACATGGCACCTCTGCTGAAGTTTCACAGATTTGCTCACACCTCTTATTAAAATAAATAATCAGGACTGTTCAAATTTGATCAGAGATCACCTAGAATCTCTCTTGTTCACTGTCACATTGCATACATGTGACAGTGAGATTCTCTGGAGCAGAGCTTTCACCTGGCAAACCCAGCAGCTCTGAGTGACCAAGGGCCATTGTACCTCTTGGAGGTTCCCATCTTCATCATGGACAGACATGGTGACTTCCACATTCTTGGGAGTCTTCTTCTTCCCTTTGTCAAACTCCCCTTGGACCAGGGTGACATAGATGTCATTCCGAACATCACCTGAAATTCACAGGTTATATTTATTTTAAATAACTAACTAACTAAATAACTAAATAAATATGAGCTCTCTAGGGCTAAATCTGCTTTGGATGGATTTTTGACTGGATTAAAAAGAGCAGGATCAAACCTACAGGCAACAACAATGTAGATCAGAGTTCAGAGCAGGGGCACCCAGGGCAGCCCACACAGGAACAGAGCCAGGGGGGGCTGGAAAGGCTCCAGAGCAGGAGACTCCACAGCCTCTCTGGGCAGCCTGGGCCAGGCTCTGCCACCCTCACAGGGAACAAGTTGCTCCTCAGCTGGAGCTGGAACCTTCTCTGCTCCAGTTTCTCCCCACTGCTCCTTGTCCTGTCACTGCCCAGAGCCTGGCCCCTGCTCCTGGACACCCCCCCTGCAGAGATTTGTCCCCAGGGCTCAGCTCCCCTCTCAGGCTGCTCTGCTCCAGCTCAACAGCCCCAGGGCTCTCAGCCTTTCCTCACTAGAGAGATGTTCCAGCCCCTTCATCATCCTCACAGCTCTCTAAACACAAACTGTCTTCCAAAAGCACCCAAAGTACACACACTGTCATTTCTCATTATAAGAAAAGAAGCTTCTGTGACAAAGAAAAGAATAAAAAATCATCTGGAACTGTCAAGAAAAAATGAAAAGCTGTTTTCAGCTTTAAAATAAATCTGTTTGTAGCAGATGTGCCAGGATTTCAACTGTCTCCCTGCAAGTGTAGAGGCACGTGGGACCTACCAGGAAGGATTATCTCAGGGAATCCCATTTTTCGAGCCACAGCAGTTGATCTGTCTACAAGGTGGGAAAAATCCTTCTGAACCTGTGCTAGGTCACCAGGAAGCAGTTTCAGGGAGACCCAAAGACCTTAAGAAAAGAAAAGTAACACTTGTTTACTGAAAGAAAAAACCAACAGCAATAAAAAATTATGAAAACATGAAATTTAAGCCTATGCATAAAACTTTCCTCATGTGATCTTCATGCAACAAGGAATTAAATATCCCAAGCTGGTTCTCACTTGCCCAGTTCTCTATCCCTAATGCTAAACTAGACCTTACTGGGCAATCCTCTGAGTAAAACAAACTTCTGAGATGAATCCACCAGAGCATTTGAGTGAAGGGCAGACACAGAAGTGAGACCAGAAGAAACCACTTCAAACCCAAAGCCCTTGAGGATACACGAGCCACATTCACTTAAAGAACTTTTATTTCCCTATAAACAGTTTTATCTTAAAAATATCAGATAACTAGCAACTAAATCATCAGCTAGAGAAGCTGTTTTCATGCAAGTAAGAATCAGAACATGGTGGGGGTTGGAAGGGAGCTCTGGAGCTCAGAGTGCAACCCCCTGGCAGAGCAGGGGCACCCAGGGCAGCCCCCACAGGAACAGATCCAGGGGGGGCTGGAGAGTCTCCAGAGGAGGAGACTCCACAGCCTCTCTGGGCAGCCTGGGCCAGGCTCTGGCTCCCATAGGGAACAAGTTGCTCCTCAGCTGGAGCTGGAACCTTCTCTGCTCCAGTTTCTCCCCAGTGCTCCTTGTCCTATTGCTGGGCACTGCAGAGCAGAGCTTGGCCCCTTCCATTGGACACCCACCCTGCAGTGATTTACAGACATTAATCAGAAGAGCTCCTGACTTTATCTTCTTTAGTTTGAGTTTTTAGCTCCCAGGGGGTGACAATCATTAGAGAGCCCACACTTTGGCTCAGGGAAGGCAGCAAACTCCAAACATTCTCCTTGATCTCTGTTTATTTTCCCAGTAATCAAGAGGAACCCTTCCCTGCAGCTCCTGGCCAGGCTGCTGTACCTTGCCCTTTGTGATTCACTTCCTTAGCAGCAATGACTTTGTTGAAGACAGAAGTGAGGGGCTCGTTCTCTCCAATCACATGGGAAGTGATCAGTGGGGACATGATCAGCTGTCTCTGTCTGATGTAGGTCTCCATGGCAATCCTGGGAAGAACAACAGGAGAGACCAGGAAACAGGCAAACATCAAGCATGGGTTCTGCAAGAAGGTTGGTCAACTGCTCATTGGATTTCAAAGACATTCATTTATATATATATATTATTTTTTTTTTTATTTTTTTTTTTAATTTTTATTTTATGGATTCCATGGGGATCTGTTTTGATTTTTCACCTGCACAAACCCAAGAGAAATCCATTTGAACTCTCTAACCAAGAAATATGTTGCAGTGCCAGCTCAGGCTTAAGAAAAACCAGGTACTTCACAGGTCATTAGTGACAGAACCAGAGGGGATGGATTTCAGCTGCACCAGGTCAGACTGGGCAGTAGAATATTTTTCACTGAAAGAGTGACCAGAGCCTGGCACAGGCTGCCCAGGGAGGTGGAGTCACCAGCCCTGGGGGTGTTGAAGGGTCATTTGGATGTGGTTTTGGGGGACAGGGTTTAGGGGTGAACTTTGCAGAGTAGGGTTTATGGTTGGACTTGACCCCAAGGGGCTTTTCCAACCTGAATAATTCCATGATTCAAACTACCACTGCCCTCCCAAAGCCTTGCACTGCCAGCAGGTGAGCTCAGCCCTGTCCCTCAGACACTATGGAGATTAACTAGTGATAAATGAAAGGTGATTAACAAGTGCTGTGAGATCACAGGAGTGATGACCCTATCCCCAGGCACAGTCTGTTGAGCTTTGGATCTTGAACTCAACTTCCCTCCTTTACCCACAGTGTCAATAATGAACTGATGCCCCCAGAACTCTCCTCATCCTTGTAGAGATGTCCACATTTGGATCTAAACTCATTAGCAGACTCATATTAATCTGCAAAGGCAAGCCCACCTTTTGCAGCTTTTCAGCTCCTGAAAGGGGAGGAGAAAAAAAAACAAAACAAAACCCCAAACCAAAGAAAACCTTCCACAATCTCCCCTGAAAATACCCTGTAATAACATCTGGCTACACCAAATGGATTGCTGTGCTCAGGACTGTAACAACACGACTGAGTCTACCCAAACAAACTGCATTTTAGTGACTGCCCTGTGCTGAGAGAGAGCTGGCAGGGTGCAGGCAGGGTGCAGGCAGGGAGCAGGCAGCACACACAAGTCTAACTAGCAATACAGAAATGCAAAAACACATCAGGGCTTGAATTTCTTCCCCAGAAAGAGGGAGAAATCCTTTTCTTCTTGTCCTCTGACTCAGCCTGACAAGGTAATCTGGGAAGTCAAGAGGCAGAGAACACAGAGGGATGAGGTGGAGCTGAAGGTGGAGTTGTGGTCTTCATGCTCAAGGTGGTTCTGAACCTCTTGCCTCTCAACCCCCTCCTAGTTTTGAAGGTGACATCCCCCCCCAAACCCCACACCACCACTTCACACTGTGCTCTCTGCATGATACAGGTGCCCAGCAATTGCAGCTGCACCACCAAAGCTCCCCAAGCAATTTAGCTCATCAGAGCCAGAAACCAAGGGGAACAAAGGTTTCAGGGGACTGACAAACCTCTTTTTCCTTCAGAGAGCTGCCTGCTGCCATCAGCTAATCTATTTGCAGAGCCTTTGGTACTCTGCCAGGCTCCCATACAAATCTGTCCTTCTGCAAAGGACAACTGCTTTAAATAAGGCAGAGATGTGATGAACTCTGTACTTACTGCTGGAATGGAATAAAATGCTGCTTTTCCTCATCATCCACCTTCCCATGGATGATATCAGTGATGTCCATCACTGCAATGACAAGTTTTATCAAGTTGTTGCAGACTACAGAGAGAAAGTTTCCTATCAGAATAATATTTGGGGCCAGTGCCACTCAGGAGAGCAACAGAAATCACCCCCCTCAATGTTTTCACAAGCACCTTTTCCTTGCTGCCTATGTCAGCCTAGGGTAGTGAACTTGAATATACCCTCTGGAAAAAACCAGGTGGGACTCAGGCATTTCAAAGCAAAAGAAATTACACTTAGATTTCAAATGCTGATTATTTTAGGTGTGTTTTTCACTCTAAAGTTTCTTTAGGAGAGATCACAGGGACCAAGTGTCTCATTCATGAAGGCTCCTTGAAAACCTCCAGCTTCATCCCATTAGCCACCAGGAGCAAATCCCTCTTTCCCAAAGAAATCTACTGCCCTGGTGGCAGCCCAGGGGGTGCCAGGACCCCCTGAAGAAGTGAACAGCATTTCATCTTCATCTACAACTGCCATCAAAACTCTCAGCAGGGCACCATGTGCAGCTCAGCACCAGCAACTCCAGTCTGAAGCCAGAGATGCTGGCACTGAGGTACCACAAACAGCATCTCTTTCCCAGTTGCCAGCCACTGGGGCTCTGGTTTGTTCTCCACTGCTTGGATCTGTCCTACCTGCCACTCCAAAGGGCCTCCTGAGTCCACAGGTGTGTTTCTTCCCATCCTTCAGCTCCATGTGCCCCACCCTCACAATCTGACACACCAGGCTGATTTTTGGTCTGATCAAGTCAGAACTGCTTAAATCCTAGAAATGATTTACAGGAAAGTGATATCAACCTGCTTTATGAACAGAAGAAAAGAAGAGAAAGACTTTTTTCTTGTCAGATATAAAAGGAAACCTGCTCTCTTGGAGCTGTAGCAGGAAAAATCAATCAATCAGTCAAGCCCAAACTATAAACCCACCAGTAATTTTCACACAGCCATTTCTAAGCAACCCATCACCCCTCCCTGCTGCATGGGGAGAGGACACAAAACTCAGACCATCTGCAGCACTGGGAAGGATCTCCAGGATGGAAGTGCAATAACTTACAGTGAAAACTGCTTGAAGGTTGTTTAGTTTCTCAATTTCTTTAGGCATCCCATTACTGCCCCAACGAACCAGGTAATTTTCACTGCAAGGAAAGTGGAAAAAAATAAATCCAAATGTAAATAAATCAACACCTGCCATTCCCATTACCTGGGAAAAGCTTCAAAGCTTTTTGATCACAGAATCACACCATTGCTCAAGTTGGAAAAGCCCTTCAAGATCCTCCAGTCCAACCTCATCCCTAAGGAATGTGTGACAAATTCTGCCAAAAACTTCTATCCCAAAGTGATTCTGAAGTGAGTCACTGCAGGGAAGGCAGAAGGGAGGCACCTCAGCTCCCTGCAGATCTCTGACTGCATGTCCACACCTGATAACCTCAGTGATGGAGACAGAGGGGACCTGCCTCATACAAGCTGCCTTGATAAAGTTCTTCCTGTCTTCCCCTCCCAGCACAAGATCCCCATCTCTTAGGTGTGAATTTATACTGAGCTGACAGCAAACATCACACACAGACACAATTTAATGGGAAGCAATTAATCAAATGTGAAAACAGTAGGAAAATTAAGGACATAAAAATAACATCTGGGATTTCGACTAGGAAAAAAACCAAACCAACAAACCCCACCTGATGAATTTGGAGAGGTCAGGATCATAGAGGCTCATTAACAGCTCTGCATCTTCTCCAATATTGCAGACAAAGTTCTTGAAGTTTACATAGAGGCTGTAGGTGTGGGTTGTGTTGAATATTGGCTGCCCACGGAGGTCCACATTCTGCTGCAGGGACTGCAGAGGAGGAGAACAATTCCATTAAAAACAAACACAGAACTATTTGGTTCTGCTGCCAGAGTAGCCCAAAACCCTTCAGAGGAATGTAAAAATACAGTGGGTGGTAACTTGGAAGAGGATGAGCAGTGAAAAAGAGAGGTACCTTCTCTTCCTGGATCCTCTCCTCAATCCTTTTGGATGCAGTTTCATGGGACTTGAAGAGAGAGATTGTGCTGGTTTCATCTGGGTCCAAAATGTTCCCATTGTCATCTCGTACCACCAGGTCTAAACCCAGGATCCTGAACAGGTCAGAAGACAAAAGAAACACCACAATGTGTAGGAAGCAGAAGGTGCAGAAACCACAGGTCAAACCATGGGCTGCATGAGGCAGCTGATGTACAACAACCCCCTGGGATAGTCACACTCCTGATTTTCCTGCCTCAAAACACTTACCTTCCATTTTCCCATTAAAGATAAAAACTAATCAGCCAGGTAGCTGAATTCTAAGATGACATCTCATTCTTCCTGCTTAAAGGAATGAAAAAAACCCCAATAATGTGTGTTTTCTGTCAAGCTTATGGATCATAGCTGATTATTATTCTTTGCCATAAGCTTTCTTCTTAATTGACCTGAATCAAGTCTGACAGGCAGATAAATGAGCTCTGGAGCCAACCTCTGTCCTGTACAAACCAATGGAAGGTGGAGCTTTGGTGGCCTAGAGAACTGTATTACTCAGCTGCTGATAAAGCAGTTTAGTTCATCACCAGCATCCAGAGCCTGGCTCCAGCCAGCCAGGCACAAACTGTGCTCCATGGGAAATGCCAGCACTTGGGCAGAACTGAGACAGGTGAGGGCTTCTGCCAACTCACAGAGATTGCTGGCACATGAAGGACCAACTGCTAGGTGCCCTAGTCACCATGGGATGAGGACTGCAAGTTGTGACTGGCCCTTTTCCAATGGAAAACCCAATCCAGTGTTCCCACTGCAGAGCCCACTTTGCATTAAGAGCCTTTACTGGGAAGTGGGGCTCCCTCCATGCTCTCAAGACATGGTTTGGAGTTTACCTGTTGCCATAGTCAATCTTGGCAGTGACTTTCTTCTTGAGCTCAGCTAGCTCATCCTTGGGAAGGGTCCCAGACAGGATCTGGGATCTCCACTCTATCAGGCTGTAGGTCAGCTGCTGGACGTGTCTGAACTGGGAAGTCTTGTTATCCTGCAGGGAAGAAGGGACCATGAGAAGCTGCTGACAACAGTCAGCTCAGCAGTTCTGGAAAGTATGAGTTGTATTTCACTAGAAACATCTGAGAAACTGGCACTGTATGGGCACTGCAAGATTAGACCTTTGGAACAAATTGTTTTGCACTGCCAAGTGTCTCAAGATTCAGGTTCTTTTCTGATTCTCAGATTCTTTTCCTCAGGACACTGTTTTAGGAAAACTTCAGAGAAAAGGGAAAAAAACCAACTTCTTTAATTGCTTTGGAAAGTCTAAAGTGATAGCAAAACTGTTATCATCCTTAATGAAAATACTTCTCAAGCTATTCAGTGGTCCCACACACATAAAATCAGTCCCACACCTACACATCTCTTCCCACTGTTTCAGACTCCAAGGCTGATGCTGAGCTTCCAAAATAGCTGTGTGGCAACCTACTTCATTACTTAGAGAAGTAATTAAACCTTTCAATTGTCATAAAACCACTTATACCATTCCAAAGGGTAACCAGGTCCCATCCCCACTTTGCCACCATCCCTAGGGTGACCCTGAGGAGCAGTAAATGTGAAATGCAATTTTCAGCTGGAGTGTTCAGCAGAGTTTCTGGGTTGTGCAGCTCCAAACTGACTGGCAGGAGGTTTCTGGCTGTGTGTCAGCCAGCAGGAACTGGGCAGAGGTGATTGCTGGTTCAGCCAGGCAGCAGCTGACCTGCAGCAAAACTGTTAATGTTTAACCACCAAGCCCAGCAGAAAGGTTCCTTTCAATTATTTCCCCAATCTTGTCTCCACACAGAACAGGAATGATATCAACTACTTCAAATTTCCCCCCTGAGAACACCAATCTGACAGGAGTTCTAAACAGCCACCTTCCTTGAGCTCTAGGTGAATGCAAAGGGGCTCATGGAGGGTAAAGAGTCTCTTAGTTTCTATAGGGAAGATATTTACAGAGGTATTTAGGAAATTAAGGAAAAAAAAGTGTGTTCTTGAGTAAGAAAGTAACTGCAGAGGAAGGCAACTTGTGTTTGCTTTTGGGGAAACACAGAGCAGAGCTCAGCCTGAGTCTCCAGATGAGCTCCCTCCTCCCAACTGCAGCACATTAAACACTCTCACCCAGTTGAATATTGATTTTGCACTTTTTACTATTGATTTGATGCACTGGTGCTATCAGAGTAGTGAAATGAAATGCTGCCAAACCAAAACATTCCCTCCCACCCCACCCCCTGCTTCCTTTCTCTCCTCAAATACCTCCTGCCCCTTTTAGCTTTTTTCTTTTTCTTTTTATACATACTGCAGAGGAAAATAAACCAAACCCAAATCTATTTCAAACCACATTTTCCAAGTCTATTTTAAGACTTACAGAAGTTAAGCAGGGGAAAGGAAGATTTCTATTCTTCAGCAAAATAAGATTGAGACCAAGAGCCTGAAGTTATTCAGAATAAATAAATAACTGAAACAAAACCAGGAACAAAACCTCTCTTTTTACCCAGTAACACTGTCACATATCTCTTCTCATTGCATTAAGAGGATAAAACAGAATGTTGTGGTTTTATGGCACACAAACAGAACCTATTTGTGGCCTGGTGAACTTTTGGCTGGGAAAGGCTCTGGGTGCTGGTTAGAACTAATTTAAAGCCACCCTCTCTTAATTAAAGTCTCAGAGCAAACACTACACAGGCTGGACTTGCTACCAGCAGAGGAAAAAGGCAGTTTGATCTCTTGAATGTGCTTTAATAGCACCTTCAAAAGAAGGCAGTTCAACTCCAGTTGGGTTTCCCTCAGCAGGAATGCAGCCAGCTCAGCAAAACCACCAAAGCCACAGAGTCACCCTTGGCTTCTGACTCTTCTGAGGTGGCCAGCCTGTGGTCAGGCAGATTTAGAGAGGAGAGGGCTGCTCACCACCCTGCTGAGAAAAGAAAACATGAGGGGACTTCTGACAAGTCCAATCTTCCCCATCATGCACAGCCCTAATTCTCTTCCCACTCTCTGCCCTGCTGGGGTTGTGGGGTGAGGAGCAACCACTCCATCAGGTACCACTTCCAGAAAACCAAATTTCACTCGTGCTAAGGGTTCTGTGGAAACTCACACAGTTTTCCTCACACAACTGAGCTGCTTCACCCTCTCCCCACAGGACAGACACGGGACAGGAGAAGCAGGAACCTGGATTTCACCAGGGAACTGTGACTCACACACAGCCCCAGCCAGCTCACTCCAGGGTGACTTGTGCCACTCAGGGCTTCCTCAGGGCTGTGTCATCTCCCAGTTATTCAAGAGCAGTGAACACCAGGGCAGGGATTAACCACAGCTGTCTGTGGTCACATATCCCATGCTCTGGGGAGCTGAGGATTTTTTTTTACCCCCTCCAGTTTGAGAATAATGAAGAGTTTTACAATTCTGCCTAATGTTTACTCAAAGGTCTCAAGTGCCCTGAAAAAGGCCAAGCTCATCTCTCCCAAAACCATGCACTCAAACAGCATCCACTGAAGAAAACTTACCACATATAACTTGTGCCAGATAACTGCCCACTCCCTCAGGGTGGAGGTGAGTTCCTGCCCCAGGGGCAATTCACTTGGAATCACTGTTTCATGTTGCCTGCAGGAGAAAACAGGAGAAAAGGTGTCACACTCCAGATGAAAACTTATAACAAAACATCCCTTTTTGATAAATATTGAAGTGGAATTCTCAGAGGGTTTGATATTCAGACAGTTCATTCACACACAAGAGGCTTCAGGTGTTCAGTTGATTCTCCATCACACATGTATTTCAGTATCTATTTTTAATTCACACATGTTCAAAGTTTTCTCTCAGTTTCCACCCTAGAAACACATTGAACAGACAGAAACTGAGTTTGGAAGAACCAGAACTTGCAATGGGAACTTGGTCATGGCTCTTAAAACTCCAACCAAAGGGAGGGGAGCATCTCCCTGCTGAGGAGAGGCTGAGGAGCTGGGAGGAGACTGAGGGGGGACCTCCTGAGATGGAAAGGGGGGTGTCAGGAGATGGAGCCAGGCTCTGCTCAGGGACAGCCAGGGACAAGCCCAGGGGCATCAGGTGCAGCTGGAACATGGGAAGGGCCATGGAAACAGCAGGAGAAACTTGTTCCCTCTGAGGGTGCCAGAGCCTGGCCCAGGCTGCCCAGGGGTGTTGTGGAGTCTCCTGCTCTGGAGACTTTCCAGCCCCACCTGGACACATTCCCATGCAATCTAATCTTGGTGCCCCTGCTCTGGCAGGGGGCTTGCACACAAATAATCTCCAGAGGTCCCTCCCAACCCCCACCATCCTGGGATTCAAACAAAAATGTGCTTTTGCAAGTCTCTTCCTTTGCCACTGCTGGTTTCCTCTCACTGTAATGATCCCAGAATCAGCTCTAAGAATCAAATGAGGAGTCATTTCCTTAAGTGTTTTCCAAGACAGGAAGGAATCCACAGTCCAGCTGGCTGCTTGGCTGTGAGCAGGAGCCTGTTATGACCTGGGGGAGTCCCCAGAGGAGCTAAATGCAGCTTGATTGACCTGCCTCATCACTAACTTGTCTAGCAGAGCTCTTTTATTTTTGCAGA
The DNA here is from genome assembly GCA_013401355.1 of Ceyx cyanopectus. Lineage (NCBI taxonomy): Eukaryota > Metazoa > Chordata > Aves > Coraciiformes > Alcedinidae > Ceyx > Ceyx cyanopectus. The sequence continues at coordinate 93,881 of VYZU01035932.1, forward strand.
GAGAATTCTCCTGCACCTCTGTCTGCAAGGGCTTGGTACAGACCATGCTCTGAAAGCAACCCATCAGCTCTGCAAGTCTGGCACACAGACTTCACTGCAACCATCACTATTTATGTTGTTTGGGGCTTTTTTTATTTGCTTAGAAATGAAACATCATCCCTTTGTTTTTGCTCCCAAAAGTACAACTCCAGAAGTGCCAACCTACCCCCTGTCCTTCACGATGGCCTCTTTTAAATGGATGTATGTCTCTGGGAAAATGCCCTAAAAAGAAACACAGACATGAAGTAAAGAAATCACACTGTTTCAGTAGCATACAACAAGAGAAAAATCATTTTGAAGCAGAACAGTGACTGGTTTACTGGTCACCTGGAAGGGAAAGGGGTCAGGTCCAGTCCCAGTGTGACAGCAAACCAGCAGCAGGTTGCAAGTTGAGCCCTGGATTGGGTTTTTCATCCCAGAGAAGTAGTCTGCAGGATTTCATACAGCAGACTTCTATCATCCATCCTCACTAGCCCTTGCTACAAACATTTCTTGAGTCCTGGGCCTGTAGCTCTCTGGAAAAGCTGCCAGCACAGGACAGCATTTGGAGAAATCCACCAGTCCCCAGTTGACTTTAAGGAAAACATTCTAGGAGCACTGGGATTCTTTTCTATTTCCTTTCCAATTCCCCTTTATGCCTGAAAAATGGAGAACTGGGAGGGTTGGCACCAGATGAGAGGTGCCAGGATTCCTATGGGAAACCAGATTTCCCTGAAGTTTTCAGACTGGTTTCACAAACCTCAAGAAGCTTGGCTGAGATCCACACATGCATCATTCCCCTGAGTCTTTTCCAAGTCAAATCCAAACTCTAATCTTACCATTGCATATTAACCACTGGATATAGGGATGCCAAGAAGTCAAGGCCCAGCACAGCAGATGATGGCACTGGAGGGGCTTTGGCAAAGCATCAGAGAAGAAGAAGTGACTGAAATTGGGGTCCTACCTTCTTAGATTTATTTCTGAGCGTGTATCCTCGGTACCAGCCTGGCAGGTGGAAACCAAAACAGTTAAGAGTTCAGTTTTTCTTCCTGTCTGAAGCAATTAAACACACATTGCCATCCTCACCACAGCTCTGCACCATACACCTGTTGATTTTGCTCATCTGCTATTGTGAAGATACCTCTGCTCTCCTGCAGCCTTGGTGCCAAGAGCACTAGGGTGTCTCTCCCTACCACGAAGCACCAGCCTCACTCCTCTACATCCATTCCCATCCCATTCCTTCCCCAGGGGGAAAATGAGATTGCACATCCATCATGGACCAATGGATAAGGTGCTGGATTAGGGATGAGGAGATTTAGGTTCTATTTTTATCTGAGTTGTAATTAGCTGGCTGGTGAAGTTAGTGAGGGAGTGACACAAAGCTCATGGAATTTAACAGGAGTATTTTCCCAGTGATTTCAATCCCATTTGACACAGACTCTCAGCCCTTCTGTACCACATCTTCCTCATACTTTAGGCATTAACCACATTCCAGTAGAGTATCCTGCAAGCTTTGCATAATAGTAATGGTGGCTATTACTATGCAAAACTCAAGCAAGCATCTCATGCAGGTTTTTTTGTTGAATTCTCCTCCAATTTTCAGTCTTCTCACCAATCATTTGAAATGGAACACAAGCTTTGGGTGGTGGTCAGTTCATTATTTGAGTTCTTGTCAAAAAAACCCCAACTAAAATCAGTCTGAAGGTTCTGAGGGATGATGGACTGTTTCTCTTTTCAGCTGGAGGTGACAAGGCAAAGTTCAGCTCCAACAACACAGTGTCAAATATGATGAAGAACACAAGGACAGCAGGCTGAGTCTTGCAGACAAAGCTTGGGTTTTTTTTTTGTTGTTTTTTTTTTTTAATAAAAGTCTTCAATTTTAACTTTCAATAAATGAATTTTAAATATCTAAAAGCTCAGACCATCTACAAAAAAAACACAGTAGTTTAGAAGATGGAAAGTTAGAGAGGAAATCTCAGGTCACTTGCTTAACCACAAGGTCTTTGCTCCTCTCCCACCCTGCTGTCATTTTGCACACAGATCTCATGCCCTTTTCCAACCAGAGAGCCAAGTGGAGGGGATAAAAACCAAATCCCCTTTCCTGTGCAGTTTACAGAGTAAATCATGACCAAGACACCCCAACTAGCAGACCTGAGCTTTGCAGAGGGTGTTTGTGGACTGGTGTGGAAGGAAACTGGTATCCTCCAGATCTTCATGGAGAATAAAGGTTTTAATAAACACAAGCAGGGTGTTTTTGGAGCCCAGCTATGAGTGAAGAAGGTTGTGGATAACCCAGGAGCTGCAGGGATAACTCCCAGTGACTGAAAGAAAGGACTTGACAAGGCATCTCTGAGCCTTTCTGCTTGCAAAGCCAACGCCCTGGTTAAATGGAAACTTTTTCTAAATTGAGACTTGTGTATCCAGATAAGAAGAGTGATTAGTGGAACAAAACCCCTCTTTTTTATCAGCCTGGAGTTGTATTTGCAAGCATACATCATTAGCATGAGAAGAAACAGAGGAGGGGGGGGGAAAAAAAGGTTCTGGTGAGAACTCTCATTCTCAAAAGCACAACCCACAGATATCTGGGAACAAAGCTGAAAGCTGATGTCCCAAAAGACAGAAAAAATAGATTCAGTGAGACATGAGAATTTCCTCCCAAGCTGCCAGACTATCAGAACTGGGAGGTTTTCAGATGAACTTTGATAAGTACAAGATGCAGCCTCTTCACTGGGGCTGTTCTCATCCCTGACACTCCCTCTTCCTTCTGGCTTTTTGCAAACCCAGTTGATAAACTTCTCCCTTCACCCTCTGTCTCCCTCCCCAGCCTGCAGACACACTCACTACTATCACACCCAGTGTAAAAGCCACACACCAGCAATACCATCTGCTTTGACTCTGGCTGCTTCCAGCCTCAGGGTCAAAGAGAAGTGGAAAGAGAACAACTGGCTAAGAACAAATTGCTAAACAAGCAGCTTGTTGTTCCCAGCAGAGATACTTGAGGAGCTTTTGCAAGGCAGAGTCATTTTTGAACTGGTGCTGCTTGTGAAAGTGAGCAAATCTGTATTTTGGAAAGGGTTCTTGAGATTTTGGAGAGGCTTCCAAATGAAGCAGCAAGTAGTACATTTGTTAATTAAATGGCTCTGGTCCAGCCCCACCACTGAACTCTCCATTCTAGGGCAATGAGAAGATGGGAAACACATGAGTGTAGGTTTAAAATAAGAGTTTGTTTTCCTTTCTGCAGGATGTTTTGCATTAAGGTATGTATTAGCAAAAACTTCCCATTAAAAGCCTCAAAAGGACATGGGAGGAAAAACTTCCCATTGAAGTATTGGGAGAAACAGCCTCAAAAGGACAGGGAAGGTCCCAAAGTGGAGGCATTTTGAAGGCATTTAATGGCAGGCTGGGATATTACAGCTCAAACCAACATGACTTCTGAAACAGATCTGCCTTGTCCTCTTCTTTCATCTGCTGCCTGTCTCGGATCAAAGAACTAATTAAGGTTAACTACTACTTAAAACTAAATATTATTACTATTTTCCAGCTGGGTTCATTCATCACCTGACTGTACAAGCACTTGGCCTGGCACAAGGAGAAGCCAAGGGCAGGGGTGAAACAGGAATGAAAAGCCAGAAGTGTTTCTTACCTTGACAAGGCTCTGCCAGGAACAGAGCAGACAGGGTTGTGACTTCCCTGTTTTCTGCATTTTAAAACCATTTTAGATGTTGACCTGCTGGAAAGCAGCACCATGGAGAAAGACCTTGGAGTGCTGGTGGAGAGCAAGTCCTGTGTGGGCTGCCCTGGGTGCCCCTGCTCTGCCAGGGGGTTGGATTCTGATCTCCAGAGCTCCCTCCCAACCCCTAATATTCTGTGATTCTATGGAAGTTGACACAGCAACTCTACACAGCAAGCTTTGCACTCCTGAGCATGCTAGAAATTGAAATTTTAGATCTGAAATTTATATATAATAAAAGATTTATTTCTATATATACATATCTCTCTTGATTTGTTATTTTTTCTTTGGAAAACCCACTGCAAAGTACTTGGGATTGATCTGCAACCTACCTTCATACATCTCCAAAATGTGAACAGTATCACCAACTTGCAGGGAGAGCTCCACATCTTGGACAGCATCATAATTGTAGATTGCTGAAAAAGAGAGGAGAGAGGGATGAAAAACAATCCTGGAAGCCAGGAGGTACCCAGACTTGGGAACCCAGTCTGGAGTCTGTGAAAGGCAGAATATGGATTTGAGAAGGAACTAGAGGTCACTGCTACCTCAGGCAGAAGATGTGGATCCATTAGGTAATTGTCATTTTTTATTAGCATTTCACAGGACTAACTGCTCAGGAGCACTCCCAAGCACTGGCAAAACAACTTCAGTTGGATGCTGGAGGGAAAAAAATGCCACAGGAATAAAAAAAGACCTCTATTTGACACTAAATGCCTCTATTTTGTACTAAATGCCTCAGTCTATTTGCTGCTAAAGACTCTTCCCAGACAAGAATCAATCTTAGCACCAAAACCTGGGATTCTCTGCAAGTTTAATCCCTAGCAAAGCCCCAGGTAATCCAAATGCTTATTGGATTTCCAGTGGGAATAGGATTAAGTCCAGAAGCCCATCTTTCTAAACTGCCTTTTCTCTGGAACTTGCTTGAGGTGAAGAGTCCAAGTGGGCAAAGCAGAAGAGCCCTTCTTAGAGCTGCTGGAGGCTTGTCAAGGGGAGGAAGGTGAATCTGGATTTGCTTTCCAAGTAAAAAAAAGACAAAGAAAAGCAGCCAGGAAAATGCTTTGCTGTGGGTCCATCAGTTGATCAGCTCCTGAAATGAGAAGATTGATTTAAAACACTGGTTTAAGGACAGATCACAACCAGCATCTCCTCACAGTGACATATTTACACATCCAAAGCCATTCCCCAGGGAACAGATTAGTGTTGGTGAGCTCAACACAGGGTTTCTTTGCAAGGAGGCAAACCACACAAAGAAACATTTGCAGGGGGGGCTTTGGGAAAAATTCTTCCAGGCTTCAGAGAGCTTGAAGAAGCCACTCTGAAAATGAAATCCAGAAAGAAATTGAGTTGTGCTGTCAGGAAATTCACATGGAACGTGGATCATTTCCTCAAGATGAGGTTATGCTGCCCCTTGGCAGGGATCCAGAGTCAGCAACCCACTGTGCCTTACCACACCAGGAATTCTCTCCCATGCACCAGCCTTGCAAATATTGTCACTATAAATAAGCCAGAGGCAGGGGATGGGAATTCTCTGCAGCCTTGGAAATAGACCCAGATCACAAACAGATCCTGATTTTCCTCTGGGTTTGTTCAGGGTGGTCCTGCAGAGATAAATGCACTGGATCCATGATGTTGTTTGCCAGTGGGTTACAGGAATATTCCTGGATTTTCTTGTGCTCCTACAGAGTTGCTTCAACATCCAGTTTCCTCTCCCTCCTCCTAACAGTGCTGTAAGCCAAGATTAAAAACTGAGTATCCTGGATATTCAGTTTAGACCCAAAAGTAAAAATCCCATCAACATTTTTGCCAAAAAAAAAAAAAAAACTGCTAATGTTTCTAACCAAAACCAAATGTGAACATGCACAGGAGCAGAGCAGAGTAAATCCATCAAGAACTGCCTGGTATTGACAGACACCAGGATCATAAATCAACAGACCTGGTAGAAACTGTTCTGCCAGATGCAGAAAATCATTTAATCCCTTCCTTGGATGGGACATCTCCCCAAGGAACATTAATCCAATACTTGGATGGGACATCTCCCCAGGGTGCAGCAATCCCTTCCTTGGATGGGACATCACCCCAAGAGCAGCAGGAAGAACTGTGGATGGATAAAACAACCCAGGCTTCCTCTGCAGCCAGTGCTGAGCTGTTGGCCCATAACAAGCTACAGGGACACTGCAGAGCACAGGAGGTGTCATTCCTCTGCTGCAATCCAGGCAGCCCATGGACATGAATAATCCCAGAGCACTGTCAGCAGACTGAGGAGATTTAAAGCAGAGCATCTTGGCCAATTCCTTGGCTGATTCCATCCCATCTCCTGACGTTTCCTCCTGTGGTTACAGCTGGAGAGCTTCACTTTCTGTCCTGAAATGCTGCTGGGGATCCCTGTTCAGCAGGAGAAGGGGCTGCTGTTTAGCACTGCACGTGTGCTTATCCATCCTGAGGGCCCTGCAAACAATTTCCAGCTGCCCTGGGTTTTTTTGGGACAAACAGACATTCTAGAAATACCAGCCTGGATTCTTTTTGGCTTTTTTTTTTTTCCTAGAAATTGCTGCTTTGGCTTCAGACAAAAGCAGCCTGAGCAGAAGCAGAAAGGTGGGTGGGCATCAGACAAGGCTTTCTTTGGAGAACACAGACAGTTAATTCAAAAGCAAAGGCAGTTAATTCAAAAGCAAAGAGCACAAGGAGAGGGAGAACTCAACCCTGCAGCTCCCTTCCCTTCCTCACAGCTCTGCCACCCCCTGCTCTGCTTCCCCAGAAAGATTTCAGATCCCAGGGAGGGGAATTTTCAAGCTCAAGGAACACGCCTGTGTCACAGCACATCAAATAAAACCCCAAGCAGCAAGATTTGTAGTATCTTGCTCTGCCAGACTGATTGAAGCAGGAACAGAGGGTCAGTGGATATAAAAATCTCCTACCCCGTGGTAATGCACAAGGTTAGAAGAGACAAATTGCTGGCATATTTTCCCTGGGAGCTTTGCTGGTTGCAACTGATGCTTCCTGCTGCTTGAAGCCAGCCCTGGCCCAAAGAGTCATCTGCAGTTGTTTGAACTGCTGAGCTTCTTTTTCATTGTGTGTATTTAATCTGACCCCTTCCAGACTTAAAAGCTGCACATCACAGACGTGGTCATGGCACGAAGAGCTAAAAATCCTTCCTCTAAAATCCTGACAGAGCAGCAAGAAAGAAAGAAGCCAAAACAAAAGCCCAGACTTTAGTGCCCAAACTGGCAGCAGGATCAGAAGTTAAGTCTCTTTCCCTTCAAGTTAAACTTCAGCTGAGATTTTTCTTCTTTGAAATTCACTTTAGCATGGTGTTCCTGCTCCTTTTGTCACCCTGAGTGCAAAGCAGCACTGAAGCCTAACAAATTTAACCTAAATAAAGAGGCAGAGGAGGAAAAATTGACCCGTGAGGAAGAGATGCTGGATTTGTGTTAATAATGGTTTTCTTTCAGCATAACTAGAGGCAGTTTATCAGAGCATTTCATTTACAGCCCCCCCACTTGGATTAGGGGAAGCTTTAAGCAATTTATTTGTTTAGTTGTGGTTTTGGTTTCCAGCAGGGCATCCAGCCTGTGGAATTTCATCAGGAGAGAGGGTCAGAGGAGTCAGGATTGAAGCTGGTTTGAAAAGGGCAGCAGGTAACTTTATGAGTGATGACAGCAGCCCCAGCAATGCAGATGAAGATAAGGAGCAGCAATCTTCATGCTGCAGGGCAGGAGGGGATTCCTCCAAATGGATCCAGAAAGAACCCCAACCACATTGCACAACAGGGTGGGCAGCCTGGGCCTGCTTCTTGGGGAAGAAAATCTGCCCAGAAGGACCATGGAGGTTCTCCTGCCCCTCTGCTCTGCTCAGGCCAAAGCTGGAGTGTTGGGTCCAGTTCTAGGCCCCCCAGTTCCAGAGGGACAGAGAAATACTGGAGAGAGCCCAAGGAAGGCTGTGAGGATGCTGAAGGGGCTGGAGCATCTCTGGGGAGGAAAGGCTGAGAGCCCTGGGGCTGTTGAGCTGGAGCAGAGCAGCCTGAGAGGGGAGCTGAGCCCTGGGGACAAATCTCTGCAGGGGGGGTGTCCAGGAGCAGGGGCCAGGCTCTGGGCAGGGACAGGACAGGGAGCACTGGGGAGAAACTGGAGCAGAGAAGGTTCCAGCTCCAGCTGAGGAGCAACTTGTTCCCTGTGAGGGTGGCAGAGCCTGGCCCAGGCTGCCCAGAGAGGCTGTGGAGTCTCCTGCTCTGGAGACTTTCCAGCCCCCCCTGGCTCTGTTCCTGTGTGGGCTGCCCTGGGTGCCCCTGCTCTGCCAGGGGGTTGCACTCTGAGCTCCAGAGCTCCCTCCCAAGCCTCACCATCCTATAATAAAAGCATTTGAAACGTGGATTGATTGGCCTGACAACCCCAACCCCTGCAAGACCCGTTATCTCCAACTCAGCTCAACATCCCCAACTCCACCCATCCCAGAGGCACAATAACCACTTCCAAATACCACCTTCCCACTTCTCCACAGCCTACCCTCCCCACCAGCTGATAGCAGAGCTCATGGAACAAAGAATCCCATTCAGCACTGTTGCAATAACCAGACTCCATCTCATTCCATCTCTCAGTCAGGAACTGTTGTCAGGGAAAGAGAAGTATGTGATTTTATGCCACAGCATCCCCTGAGTTAAGGAATGGCATTTTAGGGCTCAGAAATGGCATTTTAGGACCCAAAAATGGCATTTTAGGACCCAAAAATGGCATTTTAGGACCCAAAAATGGCATTTTAGGACCCAGAGCCCCAGTTGCAGAAGCCTGGGATGGTCTCTGGTGCCAAAATGGAACCCAAAACAACACAGCAGCTTTATTTCCAAAAACAAGGAACTGCCCAAGGAATTCATTCTTAATAGGAACAAAGGGGGTTTTGATGTTTGGGTAAAAATGTTCTTGTAACTTCCCAGGAATTTGTGTCTGAGAAATGGAGAACAGCAGAATTAAGATTTCTATGTCAGACAGCTCATTAAAAAACAAACCCCAAAAGTCAGTCGTGGTTCAACACAGTGAAAAATGCAGATGAACTGATTGCTAATGGAAAAAACCAGAAATTACTCTCCCTGAAATGCCTGCTGCTGAAACTCAGCCTCAGTTCCACAACCTTCCAAGTGCCTGCTGAGTATTTTGAATGCAAATAATCCAGAATAACAGGATTACACAGCCAGAAATGGTTTCACAGCCACCTTCAGACTTCAAACAGCTGAGGAGCTAGAGGTGGACCTTTAACTTCTGTACTCACTGTTTCAGGCTGACCTTGCACCCAGGAAGACACTTTTATTTATCCTTGGATTTTTTAAGCTGGGTTACCATAAAAACAGGCATTGAAACAGAGAAATGAGGCTGAGAAATGCAGGAGGAGGCAGCCCAGCCTTTCTACTTTGGATTCTGGAGCTCTCCTTTTCTCTGTTCAGGAAGATCCATCATCCTCCCCAGGCTTCCACCACTGGCACTTCCAACCCAAAACTATTCCAACAGCCAAACCCAAACTGGGTGTAACCTGCTCACCTGCCAAGGACAAGAAGTCTGAGTCTGTTGTCTCTCCTGCACAGTTTCAATCTCATTAATAGCCAAATTTGGGACTGGGGAAGATTTCCAGTCAACTTCTGGCTCTTCCTGTGTCTCCCACCATCACAGATGGGAGTGGATTCTGGGATCACTGGTTTCATCTCTCCAAGCTTGGATTGCTTCAGTGAAAAACAACTTGAGCACCTCATCCCATGGGAATACAGATGGCTTCCCAAGCCATCACCCAACTGCTCCATCCAGCTGATCCAATGGTCCCTTAAGACTTTCAACTCTCCAGAAGTGCTCTGGAGCAAGTGGCAGACTCAATAGCAAATTAACCCAGGTATTTTAATTAGAGCTGCTTAGTAAATTCAGATCAAACTGAGGCTACTCACCCCAACGTGGAGTTCAAAGCCCTGCTGGTTTTACACCAGTGCAGTGATTTTCTGAACCATTTCCCTGCAAACCTGGGCCAGAATAATGCAAAGCAGGGTCAGAGCACTTTTGATTTTACATAGGGGTAATGCATACACAAATCATGAGCTGTGGGATTTTCTTCCCTGGAATCTCCACTTCCTTTTATCATTTTCACTCTGAAGGGTCCTGAGGGATTTTGAGCTCAGATAAAGAATTAATCTACATTAGCTGCCTCAGCTTATGGCTGGAGAAAGAGGGAGTGTTGTGAGCCAATGGAGGAATAAATCACTAGTAGCAGTGTTGGAGCCAAGCTGCTCCTGAATATACTACACCCGACTTAGCCCAGTGTCTGGATTCAAACAAACAAACAAACCCAGGCAAAAAAACCCCAACAAAACAACCAAAAACCAGCCAAGCAAAACCAACAATCAACCAACACAAATCAAACCACCCAGAACACAAAAAAAAAAAACCCCTCTCCTTGCAATTCCAGTCTCCTCAGAACATCATGAAATGTCCCCTTCTGCAGATACACAGAAAGAAAATAAGCCTGGCCTCTTCTCTTGAAGATTCCTGCTTTTGTAAAGTTTTTATCAGGCTGCCTGGATACATCTCATTTCAGGTTGTCTGCAAGATTAGCCAGGATGTTCTTCAGAGGAATGCCCTTGGCTTTTGCTCCCACAGCACCTCCATCATCCCACAGTGAGAGCTGGGCTTTCCCAACAGCAGTGGGACATGAAAAGGGAAGGAAAACTAAAATCATGAGGTGTTAGCCACAGAGTAAAATGGGTTTTAAGGCTCCAGGTCTGGCTGATCCAGACTTTGAATGGCAGTGAGTGGAAGGAGGAGATGAAGGAGAAGCCAACCTGAAAGGAGCTTTTGGCACGTGGGTCCCATGCAGATGCTGCTGCTTGTCCATGGTTCTCAAGCCAGCTGCTGGAAGAGGTTGGGGTTTCATCAAGCCATGGAAGAGAAGCCAGGGACACCAAACTGCCACTCCTGGTGTAGTGGTGCTCAATTCCAAGCAGGATAAAGTTGGCTCAGGGAGGAAAGGTGCAGCAAGAGCTGCCAGAGAAACCTCAGCCCCTGGTGCTATCCAAGCTGCACCTCTTCCCAGCTCCACATTCCCAGAGCACAGCAGCACAGGGGGGTTAAATTCATTCCCTGGCCACATCCCACTGCTTCCACTGACATGCTGACCTTCTCAGCAGGCAGGAGACAAGAGGAGACTGCTCTTTTTCATCTCATCTGCTGGCAGGGAAGGCTACAGGAGGCAGACACTGTGAAGGCAGGTGGCTCAGAGATGTTGTTAGGGGAAAGGGTGCTTGATATCCTTGCAAGGTGTGGAACCTTCCAAGCCCTGCAGCTTCATTCTGCCTCTTTGAAATCTGAGCAGTCACATCTAGCCTGAACCATTAGTAGTCTATAAAAAAAAAAAAAGAAATACATGTTTATATATATATTTATATATAAAATCCTCATCCCATCCTTCAGAGAGATCATTGCAACCTTCTAACACCTTTTCAACTAGCAGCTGAGCACAGAAATCAGAATTTTGGCTTTAGGTGAGTTGGGTTTGTTTGCAGGTAAGCCCACTGGGATTCACTAAACTCCAAGTGTTAGGATTCTTCCCTGTGCATTGCAGAGAAAGGTTTGGAAGGGAACAGGCAGATAACCACACTTTGGGCTGTCCTGTACAGAATGGGTTCATAGTTACACCTTCTGAGTGCTGTGGTGCTTGCATCCTGGGTTTAACACCTCCCTGGGGGTTGAAATCCAGTTTTCACACCAATAACCTCTGATTTGGAATGTTTCTTTTTATGGCCTGGGAAGAAACAGGTTCTCATTTACAAAACACCTCCAACTGCAACTGGATTTTAGCCAGCCTGGCTGTAACCACCTTTTCTCTTTGTCTTTTCCCCTTCAAGCCAGCAAACATGCAGATTGTGTTTGGATACATAAGGACAAGAGTCACTTCTGCAATGAAACTTTCAAGTAGATTTGTAAATGGAAAAAAAAAAAAAAGCCAAACCTATCAGTTGCTAAATTGGCCTAACTCAGCTAATTCCCAACTTGAAAGCATGAGGCATTTTCAAAAGAATTAAGTGAATTTGCCACTGGCTTTAAATTACTGTCCTAGTTCTTACTGGGCAAGACATCAAAGGAAGCAGAAAGAAAACTTGAAAAAATACTACTGTAGAGAACAGTGAGTGTTACTACCTAATGAGTTCTGCTTCCAGAGGGAGAGAGGGTGGAGAGATGAGGGGAGGTCTAATGAGTAAAACACTTGAGCAGTTGGGAGTCCAGCAGTGCCTACAGGGGAGGCTCCATCAGAAAGTTGAATTAAAACTTCAGCAGGGCCCCTTGCTGGGGACACGTGTCAGCACCAAACTCAGGACCCCCAGGGAATAAAAAGCCAAGGGGTTTTTCTTCACTGGCTGCAAACAGAACCCACCAGAACCCCAGCATGAATTCCTGTGCAAGTCTCTGAGGCCTCCAGCACTTTCCCCTTCCCATCTTCTCAGGAAGGAGCAGAGAAGCTCCCCCAGATTTGGCAAGGTTAGAACTCACCCTGTGGCTTGGCCAACAGTCATAGAATCATATCATAGATA
>VYZU01035933.1:0-11264 GCA_013401355.1 Ceyx cyanopectus
GGGGGGGGGGGGGGAAGGAACCCGCAGCAGCCCTCCCGGTACACCGGGGAACGGGACTCTACGCCCGGAGCTCGGGGTGCTGCTGAACCACCCCCCCCCCGTTCCCCGCGGGAGGCACCGCGCCAGCCCCGCACCCGCCAGCCCCGCACCCGCCTCCTCCTTTATCTCCGCGGGCCGGCGCCGGTCCCTCCGCCCGTATCGGCGGCCGCAGCCCCGCGGGCGGGACCGGGAGGGGCCGGACACCGGTAGCCCAGGCCCGGCCCGAGCCGAGGCTCCTGCAGGGCCTCCCCGAGCCCCGGGGCCGTTACCCACAACCCCCCACGCTCCGGTCAAGCATCCGGCAGTGCCCCGCTCCCCTCAGCCCCGCCGTTACCGAGCAGCCGCGGACGGAGCCCCGCCGGGCCGTCGTTCCCGGGCTCGTCCCGCTGCACGGCCGGGCCCGGGGCCGCCGCCGCCCCTCCCGCCGTCCCTACGGCAACCGCGGCCCCCCCCTCCCCTCCGCGCTCCCGCCCGGTAAACCGGAGCGTCCTCCAGGGCCGGCGGACCAATGGCAGAGCGGAACTGCGGGCGCCGACCAATCAGTGCCTGAGAGAGGCGGGACTAAGCGGCGCGGCGGACGGGGCGGCGGACGGGTCAAAAAAACTTTCATCGCGGCCGTTCTGGGGCGGGGGTGTGGGCTCGGGAGGGTCCGGAGCCGGGGCGCGTTGCGGGACGACCCCCCCCCCCGCAAGGTCGCTCTGCACCCCAACACCGCACAGAACCCCCCCCGAGCGCTGCTTCCCGGCCTCCCGCGGCTGTCACGAAGCATCCCACCGTGCCCACGGGTGTCACGGAGCCTCCCGTGGGATCCCGTGGCGTTCCAAAGCGCCCCACGGGGGTCCTCCGGTGTCCCACGGCATCCCACCGGCATCACACCGTGTCTCCCGGCACCTCGTGGCATCTCAGTACGTCCCACGACGTCCCCCGGCATCCCGCAGAGTCACAGAGTGCTCCGCTGGATCCCAGAGTGTCCCACGGGGACTCGCTGTGCCCACTGGTGTCACGCGGCATCCCCCGGCGCCCCATCGGATCCCAGGGCGTTCCCAAATGCCCCACCAAACACCCGCTGGTGTCCCTTAGTAGCCCACGGGGTGCCCCACGAACCCCACCCTGGCTTCTTCCTCCTAAACCCGCCGGACACTCGATGCCACGGGTAGGGAGGGGAGGGTGGGCGGCTGCCCTCGCCCCCCGGAGCAGGCTGGGCGCCGGGCCGGTGCCCGAGGCGCGGGCGGTGCGTGGCCACCGGTGCGGGGAAGACCGGGGGCAGCCCCGCCGGGCAGCAGCGGGAAGCGCCGGAGACGCCCCGTCGGATCCGCCGCGATTGCGGCGCCGCGGGCAGCACGGCCCGGCCCGGCCACGACCGGGGCTTCCGGGGAGAAGGAACGAACACGGGAAACCGCGGCCAATGCACCGTGACTCCGGGGTGCCAACCGGACAGGGACCGTCCCGGCTGCGGTCCTCGGGGGACACGCCGAACAGACACCGAGAGGACCCCGGGGGGGTGAACACCGGGGAGACACCGCCGGGCTCCGGGGGGGTCCCGCCCCGCACGGGGTTCCCCGGTGCGTTCGGCGGGGCGGGAGGGGCGGCTCAGGTGCACCGGGCGGCTGCGGGGGACACGGACACCGATCCCGCGACACCGGTCCCGCCCGTGTCGCTGCCGCCGCGGTGCCCCCCGGGCGCGGAGCCGCCAGGAACTGCCCCGGGTTTTCCTGCCCATCCCGAGCCATCCCGTCCCGTCGCGTCGCCGGGCTGGGTGCGGCGGGGCTCGGCTCGGGGACCCCGGCCCGGTATCGGTTCTGCTTTCGAGGGAGGCGGCGATTTCGCAGTAACGGGGGGCGGGTGCCACCTGCCCCGGGGATTCCCCACCTGCCGCCGGCCCATAAGAGCCCGGTGGCCGTGCCGGTGGCAGCATCGACCGACCATGGCCCCGCTCCTCCACCTCTGCCTCTGCCTCTGCCTCCCGCTGCTGCTGCCGCCTCCCGCCGCCCCGACTCCCATCCCGGCGCCCCACACGGACTGGGCCGCCTGCAAGAGCCTCTCCCGGGAGCTGTCGCGACTGGTGACAACCCTCAAGGAGCCGCATCGGTTCCTGGTGAGCGCGGCTGGCTCACGGCTTTGGGAGGGGATGGGTGTCTCGGGGTTGCGGGTGTCGGAAGGTGCAGGGCATCCCCGGGTGCTGCGGGGGGAGGTGGGTGATGTGCGGACTCTACTGACCCCCTGCTGCCAGGACGAGACGCAGCTGAGCGAGGAGGACCCCAAGCACTGGCCCCCCCGGATCCGGTGCAGCGACGCCTGCGACCCCTCCACGTTGGACACAAACAACACGGTACCGGGGGGCTGCGGGGTGCCAGGCGGCTGCGGCGGGGGCTGAGGCGGGGCAGTCCGGGAGCCTGAGGGTGCCTGGGAGCTCCAGGAGTGATGGGGAATGTGTCCGGGGATCCCAGGGGTGCTGAGGGGACCCAGATGGGCCGGGGGGGGGGCCCCAGGGGGGGGGGGGATGGGCCGGGGGATCCCAGGGGTGCTGGGGGTACCCAGATGTGCCGGGGGGTGGATCGCAGGGTGCCAGGGGATGTGCCTGGGGGTGGGTCTCAAGGTGCCAGGGGATGTGCCTGGGGATCCCAGGGGTGCTGAGGGTACCCAGATGTGCCTGGGGGGGGGGCCTCAGGGGGCCAGGGGATGTGCCTGGGGGGGGGTGTCTCAAGGTGCCAGGCAATGTGCCCGGGGATCCCAAGGGTGCTGAGGGTACCCAGATGTGCCTGGGGGGGGGGCTTAGGGTGCCAGGGGATGTGCCCGGGGATCCCAAGGGTGCTGAGGGTACCCAGATGTGCCTGGGGGGGATGTCTCAGGGTGCCAGGGGATGTGCCTGGGGATCCCAGGGTTGCTGAGGGTACCCAGATGGGCCTGGGGGGGGGATCTCAGGGTGCCAGGGGATGTGCCTGGAGCATCCCTGGACCTGCAGCCAACACCCCACTCTCCACAGCGCTGCCTACAGAGGATCCTTCAGGGGCTGCATCACTACAGGGACCTGCTGGGCTCTGACATCTTCACTGCCAACCGCCTGCCTGGGCTGGAGGCTGCACTGGACCAGCTGCTGGGCCTCATCCAGGTGAGGAGGCGGGCATCTGGGCGGGGGCATGGCCCAGGAGCCCAGACATGTTCCCCTGCAGCCAGTGCAGCAAGCCCCCAACCCCACCTCTCTCCCTGCAGCAGGAACATGGGCACCCACCTCACCCCTCCATGACCCCCAGCGAGACCTGGGCCCAGCCCCTGCTCCAGCACCTGGCGCTCCAGCGGCTCCAGTCCTTCGCTGCCATCATGAGCCGGGTCTTTACCCACAGCGCCAGCACCCGCTGAGGCCACCCAGGCCGTGGACCACCCCCCACCCCCCCCAACTATTTATTCCCCTCTGTCCCGGGGGGTTATTTATATGCAACACCCCTATTTATCTCGGGTATTTATGGGTTTCTAATAAAGGGCTGAAGAAGTAATTAATGTCTGATGGCAGCACAGGCAGCTTGGGGGGAGGGGGAGAGGTTTATTTACAGGGGGCTTGTGTGGGGGGGTGGTCACTGGAAGTCGCCCTCGTCGACGTGGAGAGGGGGCAAGTCGGTGGCAAACAGGGAGGTGATGGGGGGCTCAGCTGCATACTCAGCCTGTGGCAGGAACGGGTCGTTGGGGTCCAGGAGCATGGTGCTGCCTGCGGGACATGGAGCGGTCAGCACCCAGGGGACACCCCTGGCCCTCCACCCCCCTGCCCAGGGGACACCCCTGGCCCTCCACCCCGGGCCCTGGCACTCACCTGCCAGCCCGGGACTCAGCACTGCCAGGTCCCCGTCCACATCCTCCAGCATTCTGGGCATCGTCTCCAGTGTCCCCAGCATCCCCAGTGCCACCGAGTCCAGCTCCAGCCCCTCTGCCAGCGGCTGCAGGAGCTGCTGCATGTCTGGGCTCCCTGGCAGCTGCTCCAGGTCCCTCAGCTCCTGTGGCAGCAGCATCCCCTGCTCCTCAGGGACCAGCAGTGGCTCCACAGCTCCCAGCACCGGCTGCAGCAGCCCCACCTCCCCAGCTCCCCCTTGCAGCAACATCCCAGTGTCCCCAGTCACTGGCTGCACCATTCCCAAGCCCTCTGGTGCCACCTGCAGCGTTCCCTGGCCCTCAGGGACCAGCTGTGGCTCAACAGCCCTGGGTCCTCCCGCTTGCTGCATCCCTTGGTCCTTGGATCCCCCGTGTGGTGGCATCCCCAGCTCCGTGGGCATCACCTGTGGTGTCCCCACAACCCCTGGTCCCACCTGCAGTGGGATGAGGGCCTCCATCTGCTGGCCCTCGGGGACCACGTGCAGCACCATTTGCCCCTCCAGGTTCCCAATCCCTGGCTGCAGCATCTCCGTGACCCCGGGTCCCCCTTGGAGCGGCCGTGGTGGCTCCAGGACTTGGGCTCCCGGCTGCAGCGTCCCCAGGTTTGGGGCCATCACCTGCACTGTCCCCGGGCTGGAGAGCTGCAGCGTCCCTGGGATCAAGGCCATCACCTGCACTGTCCCTGGGCTCGAGGGCTGCAGCGTCCCCAGGTTCCCAGACACGACCTGCAGCGTCCCCGAGCTGGCGGGCTGCAGCGGTGCCAGGCCACCAGGCCACTGTGTGCCCAGGCCACCGGGCTGCAGCTGCAGTGTCTCCAGGTTCTCTGTGGCAGCCACCAGCTCCTCTTCTGTCTGCCACGACTCGTTGGCCTGTCTGGGGGGAGAGACATCAGGTCCGGATCTGGGTCAGGGTGCAGGCACACGAGGCTCCGGGGGAGAAGGTCGCCCCCACCACGGTGCCACGGGGAGACCGAGGTGACCTCACCTGGAGGACACACGGATGAGGCGCCGGTTCAGGTATTTCTTGTGCTCCATCAGGTTCTCTGGGGGCAGAAAGGAGCGGTCAGAGGGGGTGACAGGCACTCCCCCCACGCTGTGCCACGCCGTGCCATGCCGTGCCACGCTGTGCCATGCCGTACCCTCCCGCCGCTGGCTGTAGTAGGGCCCGAAGGCCTCATCACGGGCGGTGTCAGGGTACAGGAACTGGAGGGGGTTCTCAGGGATGTTCTCCTCCATCAGCAGCTGGTAGTCACGGATGATGTCGGGCAGTGCCAGGGATGCCAGCTCGACCGTGGTGTAGGGAACCACCGCCCGGAAAGCCGGGGGCCCCCCTGCGAAGCCCAGGAGAGTCGGCACCCAGGGCAGAGCTGACAGGCTGCAGCCCGGGGAGGGGACACACACACACTCACCATTACTGGGGTGCTCCACCCAGGTACAGGTGACCCCCCCCAGGATGCTCTCGCTGAAGCGGATCAGGAACGTCCCCGTTCGCTTCCCCTTCAGCAGCTTCTTCTCCTGCTTCCGACTCACGAAGCCCATGATGAGCCTGGGGGGGGGTGGCACCGTTACCCCTGCAGCCCCCAGCCCACCCCAAACCCCCCCGACCCTGCTCCTACCCGTCCTTCCAGAGCTGCTTGAGGTGCTCCTGGAGCAGCCACAGGATCCCATCCAGCCAGGCCCAGAATGAGAAGCTGGAGGCACTGTCCTGCAGGAGAGGGCGGGTGAGCGGGGACGGTGGGGACGGGGGCACAACGGGCAGGGGGCGACGGGCACCGCTCACCTTGGAGAACTTGGGCCAGGCCAAGGTGCTCTCCGGAGGCGGCTTCGAGCCTTTGAGGCGAGAGCAGGGTGAGGGGGCAGCAGGACCCCCATCCCAGCCCCGGGGTGCTCAGGGTTGGCCCCCGGCCTTACCAAAGAGCTTCTCGGCCAACATCAGGAGGTGCTCCTGGCCCAGGCCCCGCTCGGCCACGCTCTTGAACTGCCAGCTCAGCACCTCTGCCAGCTGGGGCCAGGGTGCCGGGGGTGGTGCAGAGAAGAACTGCTGCTCCTGCTGGAGATGGGGCCAGTGGGGATGGGGATGCGCGGCCAGGGATGGGGACAAGCAGCTGGGGATGGGGACGTGTGGCTGGGGATGGGGACACGGTGGCCAGGGATGGGGACAAGCAGCCTGGGAATAGGGGACATGCAGCTGGGGAGGAGGACACATGGCCAGGGATGGGGACAAGCAGCTGGGGATGGGGATGTGTGGCTGGGGATGGGGACACGGTGGCCAGGGATGGGGACACGTGGCCAAGGAAGGGGACAAGCAGCTGGTGATGGGGACACATGGCCAGGGATGGGGACACATGGCCAGGGAAGAGGACACACAGTGGGCAGGGTAAAGGGATCAGGATGGGGCAGGAACAGGCTACAGGAGAAGAGACAAAAGGCAGGACCAGGAACGGGGACCAGGAAGCTGGGACAGGACCCAGAGCCTGAGAGAGGAGCAGGGATGGGGATTGGACATCAGGACCAGGGCAGGGGGAGGTGGGGCCAGAATTGGGTTTGGGGGGTCCCACTCACCCGAGGGTTGCTGCTGAGCATGTTGATCCAGAGGATGGAGGCCCAGGCACTGGAGAGCTGGTTGTTGTTGGAGATGATGACAAAGGGCAGCGTGGAGGTCTGTGGGTGGGAAGGAAGGGGTCAGGTTGGCACCCCCAGCCCCACTGGTCACCCCCAGCCCTCTCCCAGCCCCCGACCCTCACCTCCAGCTCCAGCTCCAGCCCACAGTAGGCGTATGCCAGGGTGAAGGTGATGAGGTGAAGCTCCTCCGTCACAGCCAGGGGACCCTGCACACAGGTGGCACCATGGGCACCGTGGGGCATCGGCCACCCCACCTCACCCCCGTGACCCCAAACCCACCTCGCTGGTGCCTTTGCTGCCCTTCCCCGACCTGCTGTCCTTCTGCTCCTTCAGCATCTGTGGGGCAGAAGAGAGTCAGCGTCGGCAGGGGGGGTGGCACTGGAGGCTGGGGCTGGGCCAGGGTCCTGCCCTGCTCCCCCACCCCACAGATGACCAGGGGGGTTTGGGTGGGGGGTCCATACAAGGTACTGGAAGTCGCAGACCAGCCCGTCTTGGGGACTGTCCCCTACCAGGAGGGTTTTGCTGCTGGATGTCAGGATGTTGAACTTGCGAAACCTGCAGAGCAGAGAGGCTGCGGGTGGGGGGACCCGGACCCCCGGGGGAGGGGGTGTTTGGGGGGGCACCGCCCTGCCCGTGGCATCCTGCCTGAGCTCAGTGCTCACCCTTTTATCTTGGGGGGGTCCCTGCAAGAGACAACAGGATGTCAGTGGTGAGCGGGATCCGATCCCATCCCTACAGCCAGGCAGGGGAGGGGGATCCCATCCCTACAGCCAGGCAGGGGAGGGGGATCCCATCCCTACAGCCAGGCAGGGGAAGGGGATCCCATCCCTACAGCCAGGCAGGGGAGGGGGATCCCATCCCTACAGCCAGGCAGGGGAGGGGGATCCCATCCCTACAGCCAGGCAGGGAAGGGAGATCCCATCCCTACAGCCAGGCAGGGGAGGGAGATCCCATCCCTACAGCCAGGCAGGCGAGGTGGGGGGGGGTTCCACCCCACGGCGGGCGTCCTGACCTGTCCACGTGGATCTTGGCCTCCATGCGGTGGTTGCGGTCGTGCAGGCGGACGAGCAGGCGGGCACGGGCCGAGAACTTGCTGGCCGTGCGCAGCACCAGCGGGCGCTTGAAGGCATTGGGCATGCTGGGCTGCTGCTCCACCACGAAGGCACTGGGAGGGGCGGGTGAAGGGTTAGGGGGTGGGAAATGAGGGCACTCGCCCCAACGCGCCCCCTTTCCCTGCCGTCCCCACCTCTGCAGCAGGTAGGTGAGCAGCTCCCGCAGCCGCCGCTGCAGGAGGGGGCTCTCTGCCTTCAGGGGGTCCCTCTCGTAGGACAACTTCTGCTGCAGGTCCTCCAGTGCCTGCAGCAGCTTCAGCAGCTGGAACAGCCCCTGGCCCAGCTCCGTGAACCTGCCATGGGATGGGGAGGGTTCAGCAGGGCCCAGCTGTGACCACCCCCTCAACCTGTTGCCCTCCCATCCTGGCCCTACCAGGTCTCGAGCGGGCGCAGGGTGGTGTCCTCGGGGGCACCCAGGCATGCCCGTCGCTGCCGCTCCTGCCAGGCTGCCAGCTCCCGCTGCAGGAAGTCCCGCAGGGTCTCGCTGCGCCCCAAAAGCTGCTGCATCTGTGCCAGCATCTCCTGGTTGGGGGGAGGGGACACAGACGCGGCTGAGAGGGGGATACGGGGTGACTACAGACACCAGACACCCCCATAATCCAGCCCCCCTCACCCGCCGCTGCCGGTCCAGGTTCTGCAGCTTGGCCTGGAGGGCTTGGACCTGCTGGGTGTACTCGGGGTCCTTGTTCCTGTCCTCACCTGTGGGAAAGGGGGGGTGAGGGGAAGACAGGGGAGGTGCAGGGCAGTGCCATCCCGTTTACACCCCCGGGGTGGGCAGGGCTGGGCCTTACCCGGCAGGTAGTGCAGCTTGTAGCAGAAGTCAAAGGTGTCTTGCACGTCCTCAAGGTGCCTGAAGGTGCGTTCGGCCTCCTGCAGGGCAGAGGGGGGTGAGGTGGGGGGGACTGGGCAGCTCCCGGGGGTCTCGGGGGTCCGGGGGGCTGTTACCTGCAGGGCTGTGTGGAACTCAGCCAGGCGCTGCTGGATCTGCTGCTCCCGGTCGCTCTCTGGGGGAGCGCTGGGTGCCGGGGTGGGTCCCCCCTGCGGAGACACAGGGTGCTGGGCAGCGTCTGTGGGGGTCCTGCAGGGCAACTGTGTGGGGACCCCCACTTACCTGCCCCCCCTCCTGCCCCAGGCGCAGGATCCGCCGCTCCTCCTGCAGCAGGTTGGCCACCAGGTTGGCAAAGTTTTCTGGGCACTTCCCAAACTTGGCCTGTGGGGCAGGAATGCGGGTGGGGGGTCAGCCAGCAGAGCACAGAGACCCCCCCCCGCCCACCCCCCCAACATACCCCGCCCCCCAGCACCCACCTGGAGGTCACGACAGGCCTTGCGCAGGTTGTGCTTCAGCATGAAATCCTCGTCGCCCATCCCCGGGCTGCCCAGACGATCACCCAGCAGCGCCAGCAAGGAGTGGAAGAGCATCCGGGCTTGGGAGGAGAGCGGCTCGGCCGCCTGGAGCCTGCGGCACCCTGGGCTCAGCACCTGCCTGGCACGCACAGGCTTGCACGGCCCTAGACCCCCGGCACCCCCCTCTGTTACCAGTTCTGCTCCTCGATCCAGGTGGCCAGGCACTGCCGCACCTCCACGGGCAGCGCCGCGCTGGCGTACAGCTGGTGGACCTGCTCCAGGTACGTGTTGGCCAAGCTCTGCACCTCGTGCCACTGTGCCATGCTGAGGGGGAGAGGGGGTGTCAGGGTGACCCCGACAACCCGGTCCCAGCCCCCGGGCCGTGATACGACTGGAGGATTCATAGATTCATAGATATCAGGGGTTGGAAGGGACCTAGAAGATCATCTAGTCCAACCCCCCTGCCTGAGCAGGATCACCTAGACCAAGTCACCCAGGAACTGATCCAGGCGGGTCTTAAGTGTCTCCAGAGATGGAGACTCCACAACCCCCCTGGGCAGCCTGTTCCAGAGCTCTGGCACCCTCACTGAGAAAAAGTTCTTTCTTGTGTTCACTCTAAACCTCTTGTGCTCCAGCTTGCACCCATTGCCTCTCGTCCTGTCATTGGACGACATTGAGAAAAGTCTGGCTCCATCCTCTCTACACTCACCCTTAACATATTTATAAACATTAATGAGGTCTCCCCTCAGTCTCCTCTTCTCCAGGCTAAAGAGCCCCAGCTCTCGGCCTCTCCTCACAAAAGGGAGATGCTCCACTCCCCTAATCATCTTGGTGGCCCTGCACTGCACTCTCAAATTGTGGTCGCCCAGCGTGGGCCACGCTCGAACCCATGACCCTGAAATTAAGAGTCTCATGCTCTACCGACTGAGCTAGCCAGCCAAACCACCACCTGGGTGTCCCAAGGGGTACCCTGCTTCCCACCCAGCACCTACGTGTCCCAAGGGGTACCCTGCACCCCACGTACCTGCCGGCAGTGGGGTGGTCCCGTGGGTCCCTCTGCTGTGGCTTGGGCTCAGCAGTGGGGCTGGAAGCCCGGTCCTGGAGCAGGAGGAAGAGGGGGAGCAGTGGCATTGGTTTCCCGCCTCGGGCTGGGTGCCCGGCGTGTCCGAGCTGCAGGGGGGCCGGGGGCACACGCCCCCCCACCCCCCCCCGAGTGTCCTTTGCACCCCCTGCACGGCACCCCAAGCTCCCTCCTCCAGCGTCACCTTTAGACTGGACGCCACCCTCCTTGCCGACCTACAGGCACCCCCCAGACAGGTCCCCTGCACCCGAAGCATCCCCCCTGCCCCAGGGGGAGGGTGGGTGCCCCTAAACACCCCCTGTCCAAGGGGGACACCCGCAAGGGACCCCCCCCAGTGCGATCCCCGAGAGCCCCAGCCGGGATCCCCTCTCGGCGCTCCCAACAGGGCAGCCTGCCGACCGGACCCCTGCATACCAGACCCTTCAGACCCCCCCCGGACCACCCGGTGCCCCCCAAACCCACCCGGGACCCCCCGGTCACCCCCCGGCTCCCACCTCGGCGGCCTCGGCGGCTCCCGACGGGCGGGGCAGGAAGGCCGGAGGCCACGCCCCCTCCAGCTCTCTGCGCGCTGATTGGCTGAGCGCCCTGGCGAGGCCACGCCCCCCTCACCCGCGAGCCGGTGCTCGCAGAGGGGTTGCCCGCTTCCCAGAAATGACGTCACAGGGGGCGGGGCCTGGGCCGGGGTGGGCGGGGACCCGGCAGCGCCGGGCGGGGGAGACACGGGGACACGGGAGCTGAGGGGACAGGTGTCGGAAAGAGCGCCGCTGGATGAACGACTCGACTCAATAGGAGCACATCGTTCTCCTAAACGGAGCTACGAATGGAGCCAATGTGGCTGAGTCGTGCCCCCTTCAGCCGGACTATCGGCTGGACACGAAGTAACGACTGCAATCAATGGGATTGTTCAGCGTCCTTCCTCTTTATTCACAACCATTCTACATTTATAGTGTTTCTAAAAGCAAACGTGTTTACATCTTTTACTATTGGTCAAACAGAATTTTGTAGCAGAGCTACAGAAATAGCAGTTATCATCCCCCCCTGTGTGAAGCTAGCAGTTTCTCAGGCAAAGTTTTGCAGGTGGACAAAGTTCTATTTTCTACATTCCGAGGGAGGAAGGCAGGAATCTCGTATCAGTACTTCGAGGCTCTTCAGAATTAGCTACAAGGACAGACTCTCACAGCTCCTTCACAGTTGCTCATTGTTCTTATC
>VYZU01035934.1:3291-16212 GCA_013401355.1 Ceyx cyanopectus
TTGGGGACCTAAAAACCTCCTGCAGTAGTTGGTCAGTCAAGTACTGATCTCCACAGAAAAAGTAAAATATAGAAGATTGGGTGCTCATTTATATCCTTATCTAGAATGAAACTTTGCTGTGGATACAGTTCAGGGATGACTGGAATATTGTTAAGACTCACTGAACTTGGTGCTTAGCATGTGTTTCCATGAATGAACTCCTGAATATCAGTACAGTACTCAAACTACAGCTTAAGGACTTCTGTATAGAAACTAAGTTAAGAATGCATTTTTGGGTTCAGTAGAGTTTTATTTCAAATGGCATTCTCTTGTGCTTAACCTTCAATTTTTTGTACAGCATTTGTGTTCATTGTGTGAAAGCATGTGTGCAAATTGTTGTTTGGAGAAAACAAGAGAAAAATTGGTTCAATACCCTTGAATTCTTCTTGAATATAAAGGTAATATTAAAATACATTTCTATGTTATTTAGATATAGAGCTTGTCCAGCCTTCCAGGAGAAGTAATAAGGAAAAGGAGGATAGAAGATGTGAATGGAAGGGAGTAGAAAAATGTCAAACAACCAAATGCAAACAGTTGATTGCAACTGGCTTCTTCAAAGACATTCTAATCTTTTATGTAAATGCATACTAGTAGAGATCCGTAATTGATGGATTATTAACACCACATGCAGTAACAGCTCTTTTGGAGTTGCTATACTTGGTGTTGTTCATATCTATTTAAGGAGCTTTAATCTGCCAGTTATTGACATGACATAAAATAATTGCTTCTTTGAAACCATTATGTTGTATTGTGTTGGGGCAATTTTTCCTGCCTACCTACCCAAAGTGATGCTCTGTGCAAGTCCATGTTTTAAAGATGAGTAAGACTGCTGCAGATAACACTAAGAAATACTGCAGGACCATAACTTCAATATCAACACAATAGGCAACAAAATATCCACCCATGGATTACAATAATTCATGCTCTGTCTGTTTCACTTGCCTGTACACCAAAAACAAAATAAAACCAAAGGAAAAATCAGTTCTTATGAAGTGTGGAATCTGTAAAAAAATCTGTCTAACAGTTCCTGTGTTTGAGATGTGAGTGCTTAACCTCCAAAGCTCTTGAGCAAGCACAGTGATGCTCAAAATACCCAGCACTTCTCAAAATCAGATAAGGAGTAGCTGGTTACCAATATCATGTTATATTGAGCAAGTGCCTATGATTGAGACCTAGATTCAGATAATTATTTTCTATATCACTTCTCTGATGAAAGTGACAGCATTCAGGTAGAAGGCCAAGCACACATCTAGGGATCTCTTTCTTGTATCTCCATACTGTACTATTGTTTTACCAATACACCTGTGCTTGTGTTTTTCAATTTTGTTTTAGATTTTGTTTTTTAAACTGTACATCACAAAGCCCTTAACTGACCTGATGAAGATCTGAGCGGCTGCATTGTGGTCCCACCTTTCATCCCCAAGCCTTGCATTCCCATCTTCTCCCTTTTTACGGCATTACTGAGCATGCATTTGGCTGTGAGCAAAAAATCACCACTGGGGCTGGGGGGGGATGGTAAGGTTTCTTTTGAGCTGGATCCACTCACTGATCCAGCCAACTGCACAGCTGTCCCCTGTTAATGCTCACACAGAGAGGGAGAGGGAACACACAGCAGGACTCTAGGCTTGCTTTGGTGTAAACTGCTTCATAAACCACATGGAGTTGGTACAGGGAGTGATAGCTCAGCCACTATAAAGATCACTGGTAGAAAGTCATCAGAAGTGACAGCTTTGGCCTAACAGATAAAGACTATCCCGACTTGGTGTTTTGCATCATTCAGTCACAAAATGTTTTGATCCAGTACTAGAAAGCAAAATTATAATATCATTGAACTGTGGCCTCAGTCTGTACCCCAAACTACTTCCAGTTTGAAAAGGCAAGTAAAAAAGGATAGAAGAAAGGATGTATTCTCTACCCACTTTCAGTGGAAGATGTAAGGTCAAGTGACCTGACCAAGGCTGCATGCCAAGTGTATGGCTGAGTGGGGAATTTAATCTGGATTTTCCAAATCTAACTTTGATGTCTTAACCATAAAACCACCCTTCCTCACACTTATGCATATCCTTTTCATTCCAGAGATAGCAAACAACAAGGCAGGATTTTTCAAAAAAGCCTTATCCTTTTGAAGTACCACAAAACATGCTTGAAAATCTGGCCTTTCTGCAAATGCTTAAATGAAAAGTGAAAAATCAATCTCGATTTACATATGTCATGCATTTGGAAAATCAACACAGAATAGCTGTTTTATTGCTTCTCTGCTTTGGTAAAACTTTGAAGATGACCAAAATTTGCAAAGTCATAGAGCAAAGACATAGGCAAAGTAGTGAGTTTCTTATTGTCATTTCCTACCATTTCTTATCGTCAGATATGGTTAAAAAGAAGATTCAGTACCTAGTATACCACTATTACAGAAGTAGTTTTCTGGATGTGGGCATTTCTTATATTGAGGAAAATTAAGCATAATAGTGATATGCAATTTTATTTTCTGATACAATTATCTCCAGGCAAAACTACCACTTTGTACACAAGAAGGTTTTTCTAATGAATCTATTCAATCTAATCTTCATAATCATGGTATCTCTGAGGTAGAAAATTAATTGGATGAAGTTAAATATCCCCTTTTCATGTCAACAAAATTGGTTTTTCTGGGGATTAAAGGATTAACGTGGTGTTAAGTCCCTAAAGAGGTTAAAACACTTTATTATTCATTACAAAACACAAAGATCGGACTTATTTTGTTCTTATGTCACTGTTGGTCACTTCCTTGAAATAAGAAAAATAGGGTAGGAAAACTTCAATGATTAAAGAACTCACTAATGCATTGTTTTTAAAAAGGTGTTGAGATTTATAAACTGTTTTTTCTATCACAAATTACCAACCTTTTAAAACTAGCATCCTCAATTTTTCGACTATATTAAATGTCTCTAAAGATGAGGAATGGGAGATAGAGTGAAGTTGCAGTTCTGCATTAATATGTTAGAATTTCTGTTAACCCCATATGTATCACTGAATTAATCTTTCCTCTTAGTTATCTTTCTTTAAGCTATAGAATGAAGAAAATGGTCCATTACCTCTGTGTTCAGAAGGAAATCTTGCTGAGGGGAAGGTTCTTTAAGTAGAAAAATTAATCCTCACAAAACATTTCCCTCATGACTCTAGAACCGATCTAACAGCCGTTAGAGTCTTTCCAGTACCTCCAGTGAGCAATGGACCTAGTCTGAAGAACTGTGCTTGGTCAACATCATCAAAACCTACATTTTTAAAATCTATTACAGAAGCAAAATTTTGCAATAAGATGTTCTTCTGATTGTCAGCCTTTATTAAATTTAAATAGACAAAATGCTGCTTATATTAGCAGCTGCTTCTGCTAAATCCTTCTGCCACTCCTACTCTGGCCCAAACATTCCCACAAATAGCTCATAGTTTAACAGTGCAATAATGGATTTGGTGAATGGATTTCCTAGTGGAATTCAAAGATGGAATCCTAAAGCTTATCAAAAGCCAAGGGCATAAGTGGGCATGTGATTTTACAGCATCTAGGTTCATGGTGGACTCTCACAACCAGCAGTACAAGTCAGTTGTCTAGACATATCTGGAGAAAGATAGGTTTCTATTTTCTAAGTCTCCCTAATGCATGAATAGTTTCACCAGATCCAAAAAAAACGATCTCTTTCACTAACCTCACCCCTAAAGTTCAAAATGTTTAAGATGTACTGTGAAAGATGTTTGCAATTTGGCAGCTACTTCACAAAAACTTCACTGACTGAAGCATCACTTGTGACACCAGCTAGCAGCATCTGGAAGAATTACTTTTAATCATCTGTCAGTTAGCCAGTAATCAACACTTCATTTGTATGGAGCACTGGAGAAAGTACATGCATGTAGCATGCCTGCTGAAACATCACACAGCTAACTCCAGTGTCTGTGCTCATTCTTCAGTGGAGAAGGTCTTTGGACACTGAAGAATGTTCATATGGGAAAATTATAAAAAACCTGATTGGGTTGATTTTTCTGATCTGTTGCACTGAGGGTTTGGCTCAATATTACTCCACTAACAAGAGACAGTGCTGGAATCCTTGGCACCAACAGGCCATTCTTGGAGGAAAAATTCCTTACAGCAGTACTTCAGCTTCTGTGAATTCAACCCAACTTTTAATCTGTATCACATAAGACACAGACCATGAACCCCACAATGGTTTTACTGCATACAGCATAGACTTAGCCAAGGTGTAAGTTCAAGCCAAAATAGAGCACAAATCAGTTGCATAAGGGATACTTCAGAGATCAATCAATACTAACCATAGGGAGAAGAAAATAGAACTTTGGGGGCACAGTCTGAGGGAAAATGAAATCTTTTCAAACAGTATTTGAAGAAAGATGGACAATCTGGGAAGTGCAATCATTAGAAGTTTGTTCCAGACCACAATACCTGCAAAGAAGTACACCCTGCATATTATCACAGAGCAGTGGGAAGCAATTTAAGGGCATTTAAAGGGTGCCTAAGAAGCACCAAGTGTCCTGTTGATACTCAACTGCTTGCTCAGACTGAATGCTGTGTGTTTATATATCCATTGCTGTTTTGGATACAAAAGCACTACTTCAGTCCCATTTCCTCAGCTGATGCCACTCTGAGAAGAGCAGTACATTCCTCTAATTCCCACTCCTCAAGCTCTTCTCTAACCTCAGTGTCCAACTCAGCCATCCACATCTTGCCATCTCCTCTATAGAGGTCTTAGTTCAGGCTGCAGCTAGAAAAATAGGAATGTCAAAGCATAAATAATCAAGAAACGAAAAAAAAAAGTGACAAAATATCACAAGAAAGTTGATCTTGGAACATTTCCAGGATAAATCAAAGCAAGAAATTCTAAAATGATCCTAATAGAGATAATATTGAAATATTTTGCCAAATTTTGGCAGTCCAGTAAATAGGAATAAGCTGACAAACTTTGAATGTTTATCCACTGAATGCAAGCTTTGACCCATCTTAGTTATACCCATCTTTAGTCAAAACTCAGCTCCACAAACCTCCTGGGCCTTTTTCCAGTCCTGCCACTTTGATGTTTGTATAAGAAGGACTTGGAGATTCTGGATTATCTCACATGTTCCATTTTCAGCACTGAAAACCAGCATCTTATCTTTCCCTAAAAATGACCTCGTTTATTACATTAATGAGAGAATCTTTTGTGCTGCTGCTGTCTCCACCACAGAAGAAAATCTTTTCCACACCTTTCCCAGCAAAAGGCATCCTCTTTAGGGATTTGTTTTCAGAGACAGCTAAAGGAAAGGGATGAGGCTCCATGGAGACTTCTCTTTGCTGCCCATTGTTGTCAGCTGCCTCCCCTGCGCTAAAAATCGCGGTGATGAGATTCTATCTCAGTTGCTGTACCACCCGGCCCGATGCCCAAGGAGCTGCTGACTGGCACGAGAGCATGGCACACGTTTTGAAGGAGGCAGTTAAAATAGTCACATCAGTTAAAGAAACATTTAAAGAACCGAACACTGATGTGTATTGCACATTCTTTGGCTCTTTGTTGTGCTCGGCAGGTGGTAATCAACAATCTGATAAGATTAGTGAGACCTTTAACGTTTCAGAAAGGAGTGTAGCAGCCATGAAAAAGTCTTATAATTGACGAGTGTTGCAGCAAGCTCACCCAGTATGAGCAAACTGTGCTCATCTTCTGTTTATCTCATACCTGACAGTAGACATCAAACTTGTAATGCATTTTCTGAAAATATTGAAGTGTTGAGACAATACTCCTGCAAGCCTTTTCGTTTTGGCTAATGGTGAACACTCTTATTAAGTCAAAGTCTATCTGGACTTGCAATAGAGAAAAACAGAAACCCAGAAAGTTGCCACTTGATTATAAAGAAGTTGTGCTGGATTCAGCTAACAGTGCAGATTTCATAACAAAGCACTTATGAAAGAGAGAAGAAATTTTAAAGGTAGATATATTTCCTGGTATATTTAATGACAACAATATTCTACAATGATAATGGCTGCTGTTATTTCCTCAGATTAACCCATGGATCAGGTGGCTTTTCATGTTGTTTTTTCAGGTCATAAAAGTCCTGGATACAGACAATCCTTTTACTTCGTTCAGTTGCTGTATCCCAGAATTAGACATATTATAAATAATCCAGTATTACTTTTCCTTGAAAACAGGAAATCTTCAGTGCTACAGGAATAATATATGAGTATGGATAGAAAGCAGGTAGTTTATCTGGCTGGAAATATCAAAGCAAATCTCTATTGGCTGACCTCTTTTTATAGATGCTTTGTGCTAATTTAGAGTGCACCAATTTCAAGTAAAAGTCTGATGGTGAAGCTGGTTTAAGATTTCATTCAGGATTCAGAGATGCACATTTCTGACTAACAACTCTGAAAAGTTTCAGTACCAAAATGGAGGAATTCTCACAAGACTAATGGTAGGCGTCAGTTATGAGATCTGATCTCACTGCTTCTCTATCTAGAGCCAAAAAGATCTGTAAGCATGAAATGCATGTCAACTCCTGTCAGCTGAATCTACAAAATATCCTGCTTTTGGCCATAAAAGGTTGTGCTTTTATAGAGACATTACAGAAACATTATAGAAACATTAAACTTCTGTAAGTTTGGGCTTATCTCTAACCATACACTTTGTATGAAATAATGGGAATTACAAAAGTCAAAGGATGGAGTCTCAAAGTTTCACTGATGTTAGTAAGATGATACTGGTTCACATCTGCTGTCAAAGGAGAGTTCAGTGGGTGGCATGACAAGCCTCAGTCCTCCATCCTCACCAACCTTACCCATGTGCAGGAGTATCCAGCTGCTGGAGCAGCTGCCTCCTGCCTCTGTTCAAGATCTATTTTTCCAGACATTTTCAAGTATACATTATCAAAAGCTGGATTTAATGAACAACATTTTCTCTATATGTTTGTGCTATATGATGCAATAATTAATTTAAATCAAGTTATTAATGAATGTGGGGTTGTTTCCTTCTTTTGAGTTTCAGGTTAGGCTTTGAAAACTACAGAGGAAGGTAAGGATTGTGATTCAGCAAAGGTTAGAAGCAGTTTTTGTTTGCGTGATACTAAGTATGGAGAACTGTTAAAATAGATGTGGACACAGCTTTAACCTGGGTAGATTTATGGTTTATAAATTTAATTTGGGGCAGTTTTCTGGGAGACAAGAGAAGAATATAGCTTTTCTCTCCAATTTATGCAGAATCAGCTTCCAGCCACCTGCAGTTAAAATGGTGGATATGGTTACACCTCTGGTATGTGACAGGATGTTTGGAGAAAAGGGAATGTATGTGAAACCCCAAAATGGGACAGAAAATGAAGACAGAATGGAACTTCAGGACTGAATTATTAAGTGATATGAATGCAATATAACCCAACACATTTGGGAAATTTAGGAAAAAATAAGATTTGGACTCTGTGCAGCTTTAAATTGCCTTATTGGCCTTTTCCCCAGCAAATAACCCAGAAAAACCTCACTTAGTTTGCCAGAACTCTNAAGAGAAGAATATAGCTTTTCTCTCCAATTTATGCAGAATCAGCTTCCAGCCACCTGCAGTTAAAATGGTGGATATGGTTACACCTCTGGTATGTGACAGGATGTTTGGAGAAAAGGGAATGTATGTGAAACCCCAAAATGGGACAGAAAATGAAGACAGAATGGAACTTCAGGACTGAATTATTAAGTGATATGAATGCAATATAACCCAACACATTTGGGAAATTTAGGAAAAAATAAGATTTGGACTCTGTGCAGCTTTAAATTGCCTTATTGGCCTTTTCCCCAGCAAATAACCCAGAAAAACCTCACTTAGTTTGCCAGAACTCTGGGATGCTTCTCTACATGAAAAAGAAGATCTCTCACGGGAGAATAGGTTGCTTCCTCCAGAATTAGACCCTTTGATTTATATTTCCTCTCTCACATAGCCACAGAGAAACCACTTTGGTCCATGGCCACATAAGAGCAACCCCTTTTGAAGAGTAAAGATACTGAGCAGGTAAAACAGGTCCCAGATCAACACTTGCACTACCAAATGAGGTAAACCTTACTCTTAAATCTGGGGTTCCCTTTCAATCTGAATTATCCTATGAGAAAACCAAAACATTAAATGAGAAGGCAACCAGTCCAGACACTATCCACTTGCAACTCATGCAGGCCGTGCACTGCATTATGACACAGCCACCCGTGATGTTTTAGGAAAGGATGAATATCTATCCATTGCACTGTGCCACCAGAAAAAAAAATCAATCCCTTTCCTCTTTGGTTTTCTTGTCTCTCCAATCCCATTTTAACACAGCTTTTAAAAAGACTGTGGTTCACCAACTTATTTTACTGCCTTGGGGAATAACGTACATTTTTATTTCAACTTTTCTTTTTTTTATAAAGAATCGACTTTTTTCATTTTAAGGTGAATATAACTAAAAAATTTAAGAGCCGACCCCTCAATAGCAGTGATATTTACCTAACAGGGGAATATTGACATCCTTATTATTTTTTTCTGTTTTCCTGAAGCTGCAAGCTTTCTGGTATGCTTTGAGTGGTTCCAGACTATCACTATGTAGAAAAACCTCCTATCAGCAGTGTCACCAAACAGTAGGTCCAGATGACCACTGTTGCACATTGTACCTCAAAAGCTATTCCAGACAGATCCCTTTTCTGAAAGTATGTTTGTGTATGCCAGTGTGCGTGTGCTAACAAGAGAGGAAGAAGGTACAATAGCTTTTGTGTAATATGCAGCATGAAGCAATAGGTATTTGTATTAATATACATATGTCATGTAAAAACATTACAGTGATTTACTTCTCCTTTTAGCTAATTATAGTTATTAGCAAACAAAGGCATGCAGAACTCTGTGAATTTTGGGCTCTGCAACAATGGGTACTACCAGCCATTAAAACCTGTAAACTTCCTTTGATATCAGAAATGTCCATTCCACTCAGTCTGAATCTAAAGATCTTCCCATTACAAGAGGACTAGGTGATCTTCCTATACAAAGCACCTTCAAAATATAAAATTGTTACATTAAATATAAAATTGTTTTCACTAATATCCTTCTAAAATCAGTGAGAAACCCTCCCCTCTGCAAAAGCTCCTTCAGCAAGCAGCAGAAGTATATCAGGGAAAAAAAAAAAGCCCCTCCAAGCAAACCTTTCAGGAGCGTCTCAGCCAAGCTGAAGGTGGCCAGGGTGAGGATGTGCACCAGGGGCGCTTTCAGCAGGTCATTCATGTTTGATCCAGAAGGCATCAACCTCCTTCAGGCGAGGCGTGCAGAGCTCCCAGTCAGCTTCATGTTGGACGTCAGTGCACAAGCAGAGCTCCTCCGCTAGTGACAGTGGGGTCTGCGGGATCTATGTATAATCAGGAATTCTCCCACCCGGTAGCAGTGATGGACATGGCCAGCTGATGGGTATCCACTTCAGTCAGTGTGAAAGCGTGGGGCTCGTGAAACAAGAGAAAGCAAATCCCTTCTGAATTGCTTCTAAGCAAACAGAGAGGAGTACAAAGGGGAAATGCATTGCTGGTGTATGGAGAGTACCATACACCAGCACTGCAAAGTCACCAGGCCTTTATTTCAGCACTGTGTTAAGTGCATTAGTGGAAAAAACTGTTTGTCACTGGATTTTCCTTCAGCTTATTTCTCCTTTTTTTTGTTTTTTTCTCCTCTGTTTCTTTCACACACTTCCTCTATCTTATTATAACCTTTCATGATTAGCTGCTATATGCCACCTGTTGCCCTGNCTTACTCTTAAATCTGGGGTTCCCTTTCAATCTGAATTATCCTATGAGAAAACCAAAACATTAAATGAGAAGGCAACCAGTCCAGACACTATCCACTTGCAACTCATGCAGGCCGTGCACTGCATTATGACACAGCCACCTGTGCTGTACTTGCCATTCATTATCTACACCTTCAAGTGACTCCTGTGCCTCAGATCTGCAGTGTGTGAATACCCAGTTTTGAAGCAGCTGTACAGATGACTGTTAGCGTTATACCTGAAAGGGGAGAAAACACCCCTCTCTGCACTGAATGGCTTCATAAGTTCAACAACAGGCTTCAACCAGGAAGGGGGTGAGCCACGGGGACCCTGGAATTGCCGGTAAGGGTACCTAATCAAGGTGTGTTCAGGGCTCATCAGTTTACAACATGAAGGGAACAATGACATGTCTGCCTCCCCCGGTACACTCTTGGTGATGGCTCTGCAGTGCACAGCTCAAATGTTTTTCAGCAAATTTGGCATGAACTGAACTATTTTACTTGTCTTCAAAAGTCCTTTAATCTGGGCCATAATGTACAACTGAATTTTGGACAGTAAAATCTTAGGGCAACAACATCAAGTTTTTATTAACCTAGCAGTCATTTAAACCTCCACCCACTTTCACTTAGAGCACTATAGAAATGATTAGTGTGAAGATCTCAGCAGTGCAGTACTTTACCTTTGAACATTATTATCTCAGGCCATGGCTCAGATGAATTGAAAGTTCATCGGAGTCAAAACTTGGCCATATTAATAGATCCCAGAAACCACAGTTCAACCTGACATCAGAAACAAAACAACAACAACAACAAATAAAACCTAAGCGATTATAGAAGAAAAAGGACTTGCACCATTACACAGAGGACTAATAGCACAAAGTCATGGAAGATCTGACCAGTGTCTGTGCTGCCACAAGGAAGGGATTAAGGGCAGCATCTCTGCATCTCATAAGGAGAATGAGACCCAAGTGGAAAATGGATCCAGAAGACAATGTAACAGAACCTCCCTCTGTGCCCACTCACAGAACTAATTTTGAGTGCATAGCTATATTTCTCAGAGGATTGTTTCCATTAGACCCTCCAGACCCTCAGACAGGGAGATGACTGTCTGACCCGTATCAGTCTCTGTGGGCTTTGCATGGAGAGCAAACACAGCACTGCAAACAGCACTGCTGACACCATCCCACGAGGGATAAAACAGAACTGTTCTGCTGCGTCTACATATCTTGCAAGTGTCATGCACAATATAAAATGTCTAATTTTTGATTTAAATTACTAAATTAAAAGGATAAAATAATTAGTAATTGACCTGATTTTACCTGCTATTTTTGTATTTGAAATTTAGGAAATAACACAAATTTAAAAGAAGTCCCTCTAATAAAATCAGCTTTAATACCCATCCATAGATTTAATGCTTTTGTTGATCAAGAAGAAATCGCTACCCCAGCCAAGTCATAATAAATTTCTATGCTGTAATTCCTAAAATTTTTTTCTGGAATTTATGGCATCACTGGAACTTATTCCTTACATTTTTAAACACATAACTTCATTATTTTATGTTCTACACTAAATCACTGGGTTATGAATGTTCACATTCTTTTTAGACGTTGTCTTTTGTAAACCAAATAAATCACAATTTAGAAGTACATTAACTTGATAGGATACTTTTATAGCTTTGTCAAGCATTTCAAACTGAGTGTACACAAAAACAATTAAAATAACAAAATACCTTGAATCAATAGTATTGTCATTCATTATCAATACTATAGAATAAAGTACATGGTTTAGGCCACTCTGTAGCTACAGTGACAACCACAAATCACATACACACATACAGACTTCCTTACATCTCCCCAGTCTTCTCTGCAAACAGATCTGTTTCTGTCCACTCAGCCTTCTCAATTCTCGGTCTCTACTCTCTGAGACTTTGTTTTCTATTAAAACAACACACTCAGCTACTTAGCTTCAAGAGCTAAAAGTGAAGAAGTCTGTGCACTCCTTTGGTGTTGCCCTAGAATTATCTTTTTGTACAAGATGTAACTTTCTCTTCTTCACCATCTCCAGCTGTAAAATGCCAACCCTCTGCAGTTGAAGAGAGCCAGAGATTTATTAGCCTGTCTAAACGGACTTTGAGAAGTGCAGAGGAAATTTCTGCTGAGCAGATGCCCCACAAAAGCATTTGCAACACTTACAATTAACATTACTTTTCAAGGGACTGAGCATCCCGTGAAACTTGGTCTAGCTTTCAGTTCTGCTGCTAATGTTATTTCAGTCATAGCTCTACCTTGATGGTAGAGATTCAATACATACACAACACTCAACAGTTGCTGTAGTCAGGAAGAATGACAGACACAGCTTAGAGAGCAGCTCATTTCAAACATGGAATGCAAGCCCCAGTATGCAAAATGGCTCCAGG
Source organism: Ceyx cyanopectus (assembly GCA_013401355.1). Classification (NCBI taxonomy): domain Eukaryota; kingdom Metazoa; phylum Chordata; class Aves; order Coraciiformes; family Alcedinidae; genus Ceyx; species Ceyx cyanopectus. Next base: position 15,505 of record VYZU01035934.1, read on the forward strand.
GATCTGCTCTGGATGAAATCCACAAAAATGGTCTCAGAAGAGTTATGGACTGTGTTAGTCTGCTCTGATCTTCTCTGATTTCTCAGCAGCAGTTCATTTTAGATTCTTCTAAAATTCACAGAAACACACTTTGATGAAGCCCACAAGTCCCCTGCAATTCCTATGATCTTTCTTTTCTCTTTTAAGGAGCAACTGGTTTGTCACTATGCTTACAGCAGAGCTGCTTCTGGCCCAGGAGACTGTTTATTACCCAAAGTTAATTCCATAACTGAACTGTAAAAGCTGAAATGAAGGATTTGTATAGGATACACTGAGACTTTTAACAAGGACACCACAGCAACAGCTGGTGTGGTAAAAGTGATACTGAAAAATTATTTGAAGATTATAAAGAAGAAATAAAACAATTTGAAGAAATAAAATAGTTCAAATAATTCACATGACAAGGAAAAATTTATTTCACCACTGTACATCTCTGTGGACTGGTTTTAAATTAAAAAAAAAAGAACAAAATACTTTATTATATTTAGAGATATATAACATATATAAAAGTTACATAAATATGTTTATGTGACCGTTTAGTCAGATCATTCAGAAAAAAGGACATCTAAATCGTAGTTGCAGAATTAGATTCTTATTTTAGTGAGTCTATTGAAGGTGATCATGGAAAATCTGTCAGACTTGGTATTTATTATCAAAGGGCTTACACAT
>VYZU01035934.1:16576-26916 GCA_013401355.1 Ceyx cyanopectus
CATCAGAAAAATGTGTCAATATGTAGAAATATTTGAAAATTTGGGTGAAAATCAGCAAATACTTTTAAAATAGCAAAGTGGAATGGACAAATAATATCTAATCTTTTCATTTAAATGTTTGCTATATGAAGCACTTCAATTTCTTTTTTTCATGTCAATTGCTTTATCTCATGAAATTAGCTACGTTTAAGATAAACATTTTAAATATATATAAAGGAAAATAAAAATAATTGTTTATATTAAAGCTGTTTATCTCAAAAATCATTTTAAGCAATTCCATGAAAAATAGAATTTTAACATTGAAGGAAGTAATTGTGGCTTGTGATCTCCTCAATATTTTGATTTGATGACTTAATAGGATGTGGGGATGGAGATAGGATGTTTGCCCGGTTCTGATTATTACCACAGGACTCCCCCAATACTTTCCTATGGAAGCATAGCGATAATGGCCAGGATGTATCAGAGGTTGGAAAACCACATGAATCTCTAATATGAGATTGTGTATAAATTATGTTGAATACCTGGAATAAAGTACAGGAAATGTTGACATTCATTTTAGCACTGCTTCATAGGATAGCCCAAGAAGAAACACAAGTGAAAATCTGAGAGCAGATAGGTGCATGAAAAATGGACCTGCTTTCCCTTTCTGCTCAGAAATCCTGAAGCACTGGTTCCTGGTTGCACTATAACTGCTGTTCAATACACACAAGTAACAAAAACAGTGTTGAATGAGAGCAATGTTTAGTCACTGTTCATCATCTGAGTTATTCCTGTTTTGTCTAGTGTGGAAAAACTCAGTTCGAAGTATTTCCTTTTGTCACACTCCTAGAAAAGCAAATTTTCATGCCTACAAAGGCACTGTGCTGACCACAACACATAGCTATCAGACCCACATTTGGATATCCTTGCTCTATTCTTCTCTGAATATTATCTAGATAAATCTTTCATTGCTTTTTAAAAGTTCATGAAAGCGCAAGCAAAAAGGGAAAAAAACCCCATCCAATCTTAGGAAAAACTCTGATGCCAAATACTCCACAAAGGCAGATGAACCTTATGAGATGAGAAAATCCAAGGCACCAGAAAGATCTCTGTGTAAAGATCTTCAGCCTATTCTACATGTGGTTTATCATACTATCAGCAACACATCTAAACATGAGGGGAATTTTACCCTCTTCACAACACCACACACTGACTCTCTACATTCTTAAAATAGGCCCCAAATGGTGATACATTATCTTTCACTGTAACTCTGCAAAGGAGCATTTCAACCAGCATAGGTATTTTCTGGCATAAAATCCAAAGAATGTGCCTTCCCCTGTGCAATCTTCCAGTTCGCCCATTACTGAAACTTGTTCCACCACCTTGATTCCCATATATCTAATTATCAATATTCAAACTCGACTCATATTAGAAGACAAGTATGTCTGGCAAAAGAATGAAAACTGAAAAGAGAGAAATAAACTTTATCCAAGCCGCTGAGAACAATTTGTCAAGCTTACCCAAGCCTTGCACTCACTCAGTGGTAGGAAGCAGCTAGACAGACCTTATAGTGAATCCAGCTCTTATTCTGCTCTTGGATTATACAATATATTATACCTTGAAAATTACACTTATGTAAGTAAAGTTACAGTAGACTCACATTTCATATGTAGAGAAACAGCTGCTTTTTTAATTTAAAAAAATCTAAATTAAATCATAACATAAAAGCTATGTTTCGTCATCTAGAGAACATGCCAAATCAAATGCCTGAAATATAAAACTGATGCTGAAATTCTGGTAATATTTAACATGTTCTTTATGAAGAAAACATTCTTCTTGAGTTTGGAAACCGATGGAACAATAGCAGCTTTAGGACCTCCAAAGCCGAAGGCACACAAAGGTTATGAGAATGTGTCTGCCCAAAACTACAAATCAAAAGAGTAACAACTATACCATATGTTAAAGAACATAAAGTATACTTCACAAACACTATAAAACTCCCACATATCTCTGCCTCAAGAGTCCCACTGGCCAGTGGAAGGTTGTGTTTCATTACACTATCACCTTATAAGAACATTTTTTTCTCCATTTTTAATGGCATGTTGAAAATCTATCAGTACCACTGAATGACCTTCGGAGGGTTAAGATTAAGTACTAATGACAGAAGATTGTCTTTGGTTTAGTACTTTTTAAAAATGCAGAAGCTGATTTCATGGAGAATGGCTCCAACTGACTTTAAACTAAAGCCAAAAATGGCCTTTATAGATGTTGTTAGTTTGTCTTATTTAATTTAGGGGAGGTGTATAGATTTGTCCACTCCCATATGAGCAGTTTCTTGTTGGAGTATTTCAATTCACACAGAAGTACTGTGCTCTAACATATTACAGCAAGTAACAAAATAGACATATCTAGACTGGCAGTGAGACCTGAACCCAAACATGGAGGAGAGAGAACTAGTGACATTGCAAGCAAAAGTGACATGGAAGAGATGCCTTTAAGCATCTACATGCCACAGATGTGCTGAAGCTGACATGGTTTTGTTCTGAGTAAAGGTGGAGAGAACTTGGTCAGTCTTTCAGCACTGATTCCTGCAGCAATGGGACCTTTATGAAACCTCAAATTAAAAGCAGTATATGTGGAGATATACCTACAGTCCATTTAAGACTTCTCTAAAATCAGCGAATCAAGCTTTACAGCAGTCCTATGAGAAAGCACAGAGACACAGAGGAGTTCAAGCTTTGAGCTGTGAAGTATCTGTACCTGGGGCCTGAGTTAAAGTGTGCATGTACACAGGCTCATTCTGCACATAGCTCTTTGATGAAGATCACTTCTCTTGAGAAACATCACTACTAAAATATCTTAAGGTTGACTAAATATAACATCAAGCACAAGCAGTATCAATAGCTCCCCCAAATTTCAGGAAGAATCTGTAACACTCTCAAACAACTCTTTAATAAAAGATAATGAATAATAAAACTGTCATCCTCTCTTTTCTGTATTGATTTCAGAGGCGTTTTCCTCACTCCACTAAAACTACCTTTTCAGATTCTTAGCAGGAACCTTTGATCTTGTTCATTAGAACTTAATCACAGTCTTTATCTGGTTTACATGGAAGTTTAGGTAGACCCTTTCAGTACAGCTATGAAAAGATAAATTCCCTATTTCCTATACAAATGTTCCTGTCTTACAATAACTTGTAGATTGCACAGTACATTTTGTCTAATGAAAAGGAAAATTACACGAAGACAAAATGGAAAAAAAGTTATAAAAACATGAAAAATAAAGTGGAGAATTCCTGCAGAACCCTTCTTAATCCAAGTCTAAAGGAGGCAATTACAGATATTCCCTGTACTTGACTCTTACATCTATTCTTGGACTTAGCAATATAGAAAATTACAACTTTAAACAACTAACAGTAATTAAAACTGTTATAAGTGTCTTGGGTTCTAGAGAGGAAAGCTTTTACATGTCCATTTGAAGATACCTTGAGATCTAGAAGGTGGGCTGTAGAGGTAAAGGTAAAGGTAGGCTTTTCTGCAGCACAGAAGATCTGGAAGGAAATTTCTGTATATTTCAGCCAAGCCCAGCACTCCTCATGCCCAGAGCACAACCACCAAACAACATCCCCTTTCTTTGCCTCATGCCACATGAACAGACTCATCTGTAGACAGGGCTGAAAAGAGACAGTGACAAATTTTTTTTCCAGGCTAGGATTTAAATCCTAGCATTTCTGATTGAACTGCAGATTACTGTGGCCATATGCTGCCTTTCCACAACAGGTGGAATATACTTTATCAGATCTGCCATTGCCAAGACAGCTATCATTTTACTAATTTAAAAGATTGGTGTCCCAATGTCCTCTTTCTCTCAGACAGAGGGCTTGTCTATGTGGGAAATTTGGTGTGCAGTAAACCAAGACACAGATTTTCAACAGACATGTTTTTCCACAGTAATGCTCTGAATGTTCACTTTTAGGGCTAGTATTGTTACTATTGTTTGTTGGTTTTGGTTTTTTTGTGTGTTTGGTTTTTTTTTGTTGCTGTTTGCTTTTTTAATTGAGGTACTTTGAAAGAATAGATGGTTGGAAATTGATGCATGCATAAAGTTACATAAAATTCATAGGCTCTTATGCCACAACCTGACTTTCTCCAGAGAAAAAGTTAGTGTAAAAAAAGCTCCAATAAAACCTGTTGAGAGAAGAAAAAATGTCCATAAGATCCAACCTTTCTCTTCCTAGATCTTCCTTTTTCATGCTGAAAGCTCTAGATCTTTCCTAGGTGTGACTTCTTCAGGCGTCTGGCAGATCTGAGGCTTATTGCTGTAGTTTGTATTCAGACAAAGCAAACAAAAAAAATTCAGTACTCCACACCAGGTTAATGTATCTGAAATACTTTGGGCGTACAAGGAAAAGAGGAGGGTGAGTCCAGAAACACTGATACAACTGTTTCTATTGGGAAAATGGAGTTACCACAGAATAATTGGCTCACTAATCCCTGCCACACTGGTATGATATAAACATAAATGATATAAATAATACCAAACTTGGGAGAATCATCAGTGTGATATAAATTGAGCTTGTCAAGAAAAGAAAACAGAAAGCAGTGCAAAGTTAAAGGAAAATGGTACCTGCTGGTCAGACAAATGATCTCTCAGGCACATGAGCCAGGCCAGCATACACAAAACATTTCAGGAATGGATGTCTTCATTATTCTTGTTCCCTCAGCATTTCTTTTTGGTCTAATGTCTCTGTCCAACAATCCACCTCCCACAAGAAGGGAGCCAGAAGCTGATCAGGTCTCCATGGGGAAGCCCCCCTGTACTCAGCGAAGGAGGTGGGCAAACCCTAAGATGGCGGCTGGGGTCAGTCCAGGTTCAGGCCCACAGGCAAGTTCATGGTAATGAAGCAGAGCCGAGGCCAGACCAAGACAGGACATCCATGGCACTTCAAACTGATGTCCCCAGGTTGTGCTGGGGCAGGGAAAGCCCAGGCTGTGCTGAAGGGTTGTTCCTGGACTGCAGGCAGCAGGAGGCCCCATGTTCAGGGTCTGTCAAGGCTGTGAGGGCCACAGGACCTTGGCAGCACTGGCGTCCCCGCACACTGACCTTACTGGTACTGAGTTCAGGCTGAGCCTTGTGCAATTCAGACTGAAGTACTGCTTATTCTTCTAATTTCCCTTTTCCTTTCATGCCGACAACCTGGTAGTCTATCAATTTAACAGAGAAATTCCCCCATTTTGGAGCTTCCCACTAGAGATACCTCTTGAATTTCTACCCCAGCCTGCCTGCTTTCTTGTTCCAACCTTGGAGGAGAGGAAGAATCACACTGCAGAAACTGCTGCCTTCATGAAGGGGAGGTAAAAGTGGGTGGTGAGTGTGGAGACTTTGGGCTGACATAAAGAATCTCACCCAAACTCAGGGTCAAAGAAGCCTCAGGGGATCCATCATGAAGGACAATAGCACAGCTCTGCCAGGTCATGATCAGACAAACCCTTAGAAAGTACCTTGTGCTTGCAGCCGAAAAGCAGCTAGTTTGTCAGAAAAAAAATCCCATCTCTCACTCCAGCTAATTGCATAAAGAAAAGCATAGATCAGAGTGGGTAGATTTATCACCAAGAGCACCCACATCCATTTAATTTCAGTAAGAAGTAATTCTCTATGTTGACTGGACATACTGCTCTATCACATTTATGGCAGTGCCACATATGGAGAGCATAAGGTGTTGCTGTGCCAGGTACTGTACATTATTATTATTTGTACTAGCACCATGCCAGGAGCCAGATGCTGTACGACATAAAACAAAAAGTAATTCTCTCCTACAGACAGGTTACAGAATAATAGCAAAGGTGACCATTCCTGACCTGGACAGCTTAGTCTAGATCACACCAAAAGAGAGCATGCATCAGATGAGACAGTTAAATAAAATATTTTCTCTCCTTACTAAGAGGGTCTTTATCTTACAGGAGTCAAGGTTACGAGACCTGGAGACAGTCAGAAGGTAAGATGAGAAGAGATACCTTTATTAAACCTTGTTTACTCAGGGTCCTATTTGAAACTTTCCATCAGAGGCATCAAACTGCTGAATAGCCTGACTTAGAAAACAGTTGTGAAAAGTTTAGTCGTGCAAGAGATAGTCACAGGTCTCAGAACAGTTAAACCAGCATTTTGCTCTGAGCAAATTCACAGCAATTCACAGCCTAGGCCATAAACTGAAAAAATAAACATTGTAAATATATCTTAAAAGCCTGGTAAAGTTGCTTCTTCTGCAGGTGAAGATAGAAGAACACAAACTCCAGCAGACAGACCGGTTCTGACGACTTGTATTAGCTCAGGCCTCAGCACTGCCAGCTATCTTCTCCTTGGAAATGGACCAAATAATCCTTTAAAGAAAGGGGTTTCATAATGTAAGACTTACAGCTCTTCTCTGAGGACTGAAAGTTGAGGAGGGGGAGAATCCTAAATTAACATATTAGGTCTAGAGATGCTTTTTAAAGTCAAAACTGTAATTTTTCAAGTGTCTTTACATCAGTGACTATGACCTCAACAACTGCAGAAGTCCAGAGTAAGCAGATCCAAAATGACTGCAAAGCAGCACAGAACCAATGAGTTCTAAATTTAAACAGGAGCAAAAGAGAAAAAACCTGGAACGTTTCTTTATTTTTATGGGGAGGATGTTGCTGTGACATAGGATAGTACTTCAGACATGGATGGCAAGCTAACCTCAAATCCTTAAATGTCAAATATTTGATTCTGAGTAAATACCCTTTTTTTTTTCTTTCTCCCATTATTAATGAAAACTGTTACTCTGACAACTAAAAAAAAGGAAAAAAAANCCACAAGAAGGGAGCCAGAAGCTGATCAGGTCTCCATGGGGAAGCCCCCCTGTACTCAGCGAAGGAGGTGGGCAAACCCTAAGATGGCGGCTGGGGTCAGTCCAGGTTCAGGCCCACAGGCAAGTTCATGGTAATGAAGCAGAGCCGAGGCCAGACCAAGACAGGACATCCATGGCACTTCAAACTGATGTCCCCAGGTTGTGCTGGGGCAGGGAAAGCCCAGGCTGTGCTGAAGGGTTGTTCCTGGACTGCAGGCAGCAGGAGGCCCCATGTTCAGGGTCTGTCAAGGCTGTGAGGGCCACAGGACCTTGGCAGCACTGGCGTCCCCGCACACTGACCTTACTGGTACTGAGTTCAGGCTGAGCCTTGTGCAATTCAGACTGAAGTACTGCTTATTCTTCTAATTTCCCTTTTCCTTTCATGCCGACAACCTGGTAGTCTATCAATTTAACAGAGAAATTCCCCCATTTTGGAGCTTCCCACTAGAGATACCTCTTGAATTTCTACCCCAGCCTGCCTGCTTTCTTGTTCCAACCTTGGAGGAGAGGAAGAATCACACTGCAGAAACTGCTGCCTTCATGAAGGGGAGGTAAAAGTGGGTGGTGAGTGTGGAGACTTTGGGCTGACATAAAGAATCTCACCCAAACTCAGGGTCAAAGAAGCCTCAGGGGATCCATCATGAAGGACAATAGCACAGCTCTGCCAGGTCATGATCAGACAAACCCTTAGAAAGTACCTTGTGCTTGCAGCCGAAAAGCAGCTAGTTTGTCAGAAAAAAAATCCCATCTCTCACTCCAGCTAATTGCATAAAGAAAAGCATAGATCAGAGTGGGTAGATTTATCACCAAGAGCACCCACATCCATTTAATTTCAGTAAGAAGTAATTCTCTGTGTTGACTGGACATACTGCTCTATCACATTTATGGCAGTGCCACATATGGAGAGCATAAGGTGTTGCTGTGCCAGGTACTGTACATTATTATTATTTGTACTAGCACCATGCCAGGAGCCAGATGCTGTACGACATAAAACAAAAAGTAATTCTCTCCTACAGACAGGTTACAGAATAATAGCAAAGGTGACCATTCCTGACCTGGACAGCTTAGTCTAGATCACACCAAAAGAGAGCATGCATCAGATGAGACAGTTAAATAAAATATTTTCTCTCCTTACTAAGAGGGTCTTTATCTTACAGGAGTCAAGGTTACGAGACCTGGAGACAGTCAGAAGGTAAGATGAGAAGAGATACCTTTATTAAACCTTGTTTACTCAGGGTCCTATTTGAAACTTTCCATCAGAGGCATCAAACTGCTGAATAGCCTGACTTAGAAAACAGTTGTGAAAAGTTTAGTCGTGCAAGAGATAGTCACAGGTCTCAGAACAGTTAAACCAGCATTTTGCTCTGAGCAAATTCACAGCAATTCACAGCCTAGGCCATAAACTGAAAAAATAAACATTGTAAATATATCTTAAAAGCCTGGTAAAGTTGCTTCTTCTGCAGGTGAAGATAGAAGAACACAAACTCCAGCAGACAGACCGGTTCTGACGACTTGTATTAGCTCAGGCCTCAGCACTGCCAGCTATCTTCTCCTTGGAAATGGACCAAATAATCCTTTAAAGAAAGGGGTTTCATAATGTAAGACTTACAGCTCTTCTCTGAGGACTGAAAGTTGAGGAGGGGGAGAATCCTAAATTAACATATTAGGTCTAGAGATGCTTTTTAAAGTCAAAACTGTAATTTTTCAAGTGTCTTTACATCAGTGACTATGACCTCAACAACTGCAGAAGTCCAGAGTAAGCAGATCCAAAATGACTGCAAAGCAGCACAGAACCAATGAGTTCTAAATTTAAACAGGAGCAAAAGAGAACAAACCTGGAACGTTTCTTTATTTTTATGGGGAGGATGTTGCTGTGACATAGGATAGTACTTCAGACATGGATGGCAAGCTAACCTCAGATAAACGACATCAGGAAACCAAAATTTCCTCTTTAGGGACTTGACAATGACACCAGCATCAAGCTGGTAGACAAGAAACAGGGAAAAAAAATTAAAGAATGTGCTTGACCTTTTTTGTGTGTGTGCAAATTTCAGATTGTAAAGTTTAAAATTATGATGTAGTTTCAACAATATTAGCAACAAATTATAGGTTTGGAACTCACTTTTTATCTTCTTTGCAATAGACTTCCTGCCTCCTTCACAACTGGAAGGCAACATTCAAAGCTTCTAAGATAATTCCATCAAAATGTCCTTTATTACTTGCTTTTCTAGAATGAAAGTCTTCATAACACAGGTCTTTCCAATGAAAATTATAGCAAATAAAAGCTACCTTATTTTTTCTTAATCATATAAAGCATGCCAAAGCCTTCATCAAAATAAAACTAAAATTTGGAATAAAAGATGCAAAATCTGTTACAGTTTTTCAGACCATATTACACTTAACTAAGAAATCTGAGCAAAGCTAACAGAAATCCTTTTAAAAACCTTTCTAAAAAAAACTGATTGGCATGCCTGTTTTTTTTTATCTGGCTGAATGCAAACTGGAAGTTTGAGAAATTTGGTATTAAGACAAATGTGCCTCAGAAGATCCATTCAAAGTCCACTCCTGAGACCCCTGGGTTTTGCTCTATGGTCCCTCCTCCAGTGCTCCCTTCATCTTTGTGCTCATTGTCATGTATCTCAACTCCGCATACAGGGTCCAAACCAATGAACTGCAGTTTCACTATTGTCCCTATAGGTTGATGGATCACAGTCCTAGTCTTTTACCTGCCTAATCCTTTCTCACAGAAGGATGCCCCTAATTCTAATTAACTGAGTGCCTTTGGGTCCCTAATCTATGCAAAATCCTTTTCAAAATTGGTACTGATAAAAGTGCCAGGAATGTATGTATCTGCCAAGATCCCATATGGAAAATATAAGTATTTACTTAACCAGACAACGTCCTTCCATAACACGTGTGAATCTTGCACTTTTAGTATAGAAACTGCAGGTTATTTGAAAATGGAAAATCCCCTGAAAGACTCTAGTATTGTGTTATTTTTTTTTTTAGGATGATGAAGGCACACCGTGGCTAAGACCAAAATATTTTCTAGGCAAGGGTGGAGATGGCAAAGACTTCTGCTTTCTGAAAGAGACTTTCAGAGATGGTCTTGAGATGGTCTCAGGCTAGTTGTTATAGCTGACATTGATTCCAAAGGGGCCTAGGATTTTAATGAGCACCTCATCTCTATGCTATAGATTAATCTGGTGTATTGCATCTAAGTTCTCCTAAATCCTAATGAAGTCAGCTAAGTGAACTGTTAGTGTAAATAAGTGCATGGAGTGTCAGAATAACCTGAAGCTGGATCTTTTACATATATGACCCACATCTGGATCCATACACTTCATCACTGGCCTTTTTCTCACTCTGTATGTGTGCATGTACATAAAGTATACGTGTGTACGTACATATAAATATAGCCTAGCAAGACATCCTAAAATGTTTTAGGATTAAAGGTTTTGGATAACATGTAGTCATAAAATCTTATGCAATT
>VYZU01035936.1:0-37850 GCA_013401355.1 Ceyx cyanopectus
AAATTAAGACTTCGTAGATATAAAGGTATCAATTTCAATACGACTACTTAAGCATATAAATATTTTTTATAAATTATGAAGAATTTAGATAATTATTTTTAAGTAAATACTAAGAAGCAATAGGCATAAAAGCCCCAATAAGAAAGAAAACAGACAACAGTTAAAATATTAGAGAAATACTTTCTTACAGTGGAAGGCAGTCTGGGAATAGAAGGCACAGGATCTCTCTGATATTTTTCTTCCATGGATTTGTGATAGATTTTTAAAGCTCGATCAATTCTAAAGTAAAACACAGAGTTAGAAGAGGAGAAAAACTACAAATAATATGTTAAAAATGCTATCACTTTAATGGATGTGACCTGCTTTTTCATGCTTACCAGCTCTTTGATCACTAAAAGTTAAGTCTTCCTTTGAATACTCTATTCTCTTATATAGAGCCCCATTTATCTTTACCATCATCACAATGTATACGTACCTCGATTCATCTCATTCAATGATCAGTGTTCCTGTTAGGGTTATCTCTTACTCTCTTCAAACAACTACAATTATTGGTATGTGACAATATTTAAAATGGGATAAATTAAGACTATCATAGTATTTTAGAATGGTTTGGGTTGGAAGGGACCTCAAATATTATCTAGCTCCAACCCCTCTGCTGCAGAAAGGGACATGTTCCACTAGACCAGGTAGCATAAGGCCCCATCTTAACCTGGTTTTGAATACATTCAAGTGATGGAGCATCCACAACTTCCCTGGGCAGCTCTTTTTCTCTTCTGAAGGACAAACCATTTTTTTTCTGTGCTTTTTCATCAAACAATATGAAATACTATTAGGTTTCCTTACCTTTATCATCTCCTGTATGAAAATTCAAATTGTTATATATTTTGTAATTCTACTATAAACAATGCAACCTTAGCCCACATAATCCTCTCATATTAACGCCAAGATAATGAACTTGTCTAGAGATTCATCAGTAAGTTCCAGAAAGTAATGTTAAGCATTCCAGAAAAAAAACCCCCTACCAAAATAACATAAAAACCAAAACAAAATAAGACCTACAATGACATTAAAGCAGCCTTCTCCTGTTGTCTTTACTCCTTTACAAATTAAAATATTGAAAGACTACTTTACATGAATTCACCAATGACCCTGGCAGCTGTGCTCCTCTGGCAGCAACACACATCACTAAGCTCAGCAGCAAATCGATTAAGACAGTCACGAAGCCTGTTAGTAGACCCACATTTGGATCGATACACATGCAAGCAAGTGATCCAGACTTTGATTCTCTTTGTAAATGTTTTTTTTTCTAAAGAGAAAGGATTTTTTTCCAGTCTATAAGAAAGTTCAAAATGTGAACTTCACTTTCTCCTCATAACTAACCCAAACAAACACACTTCAAGAAGATTTCTAAAGGTGTAAAAATCAGAGATAGCATCAAATGTTCTTCTATTACTAAATATTTTAGATAGAAAGCATCCAGGACTGCCAATAGTGGCATCAAAAACCTCCAAAATTAAGAAATACATTATTTCTCTGATGTCAAATACACAATGCTTCTTTCATTTGAATTTCAACATTTATTCAATTACATGAAACTCACAGTAACTGATGAACCATCTTTTGCTCTTCATTGCATCTTCGGTATTTCAGTAATTTATTCTGTAATGGTGATACATCAGATGTGGCCGCTGGAGGTAAAACAGTAGGAAGAAACAAGGTTCTCAAAGTCTTTTTATCAGGAAGTGCTCCATCCGAGTGTGGCATCTAAAATAATAACAAAAGCAAGATTCTATAATACAAATGATCCTGTTTAGAAAGCAGTTTAACAGAGGCATGTATTAAGTTAAATGTACACAAGATGTAAAATAAAGTAGCATTGGGGGTTTCCACAATCCAGGTATGAAAGTTGAGCTTTTGGAAAACAGAAAAAATGCTGTATATGCTAAAATTGCAAAGTTCAGCATATACATACAGAGTCTGCGATAGCAAAAGTCGATAGTACAGTTCTATTAACTCAAGATTAGTACGTTACTTAAAGGTAAAGCTCCATTACAAATCTCTTTTAAGTGCTTTTCTACCACCTGAAAACAGCACAGTAGTGTGCTGCTTCAGTCGCCTCAGCCCCGCTACCCACATAGCCCCTCACCTCTGCCGGTGCCGCGGTCCCGAGGTACGGCGGCTGGAGCGGCGGCGCGGAGGCTGCTGAGGACAGCAAGGCGGTTGCTGAGGACAGCAAGGCGGTTGCCAAGGAGCCTAGGGCGGACGACTGGCAGCGGAAGGGGAGAGGCGCGGGCAGCAGGGCCGGTCGAACCTTTGTCTCGGTGCTCCACTCACAGCCCCAGCACCGCCCCCCTTCCCGGGCAGTATCTCACTCGCGCCGGAGACACCCCGCGGCGCCAGGCAGCCTCCGCAGGGCAAAGCAGCGCCCTGCGCACCTGCGGGCGCTAACCGCGGCCCTGCCCCGCTCCCCCGCGCCTCGCGTCCAAAGGCATCAGCCTAACGGCCGGACCGTTAACCGCATTCCGCTGCCACGGCGCGGCACGCCACCATTCAGGGGCACCTTCTTAGTGCCCTTCTAACAAGGCTCACCTTGCCCACAACAGAACGTGCTCACGCAACACCTATTTATCTACAGAAAGGGTGGGGCGTTCGTGCTTTGTACGCTACCAGACTACTAATAGAGTCTCATGATTGAAAAAAAAACTCCGAAAACTAAAATACTAAACAAAAAATCCCAAACAACAACAAACAAAAACCACCATCAACAAGAACAAAAAACAACAGCAAAAAAAAAAGACAGAAACTTGGAAAAAGCTTAGCTTACAATTTCCTCATCTTCCACAAGGCTTAATATAACCTCAAGTCAGTCGGTTTTAGTCAGAGTTCTGCCTGCACAAGCAGTAAAAACTTTCTTTCCGGTCACAGCAAAAATACCCATGAAGTTATAGAACCTTCACGTACCAGATAGCTAGCTGTACATTTTGTAAAACTAAAAATATTTTAAGGAATTTCAAGAGACTTACTACCCACTTCCCATATTTGACAAAAAGGCTTTAAAATCCTAATTCTGTATTTGTTCAAGCAGATCCATGTGAGCAGAGAGTGCAAAAACAGCTGGAAATAATTTTATACCCGTTTCCCGAAGTCCTGGGCACTTTGCGAACACATATTCACAGCCCGGGATTATTCAGTTGGAAATTTCAATCCAGGTAGGAAAAGTTTACTCGCCAACAAGAAAACAAACTCAAGTTATTGATATTGGGATGTTTACACGCACCGTCTGCGTATCAGGTGGAAAACCAATCCCCTTTTCCGACATTTGGTTCGCAGCTGAACATGAAACCTCTCGTGAGAAGGCGGGATTTCGCTGCCGAGGCACCAAACCCGCTTTCTCTAGGCAGCCTCAATTAACCGTAGCGGCGAGCAGACGCCTCAGCCCAGGCTCCACCACGGGAAGGCGCCAACGCGCCCGCCCTCAGGCGACTCAGAGCAGCGCGCCCCGCCCCGCCCCTCGCCGTGCGCGAGCAGTGATGGTTGAGCGCGCGGCTCGTCCTTTCCGGTCGCGCCTCTCGGAAGCGGTGGAACTGCGGCGCCGGCTCCATGTGGCGCAGGCTGCGCTCCGCCCTCAGGAGGCTCCGCCGCTCGCCCGCCACCTTTTTCGCCGGCGGCGGCCCCCTGCCCGCCGCCATGGAGCGTGCCGTGGTGCGTTGCGTGCCTTCCGAGCCCAAGCTGAGCCTGCGGTTCGTGCTTCCTGACGGCAGTGCTAGGCACATGCAGCGGGACCAGACGGAGCCGCTGGGTCGGGCGTTGGCCCGCATCGCTACCAACGCTGCCAAGGGCCACGCCAAGGCGTCGAAAAAGAGCAAGAAGGCGCGGGCGGAGGGCGACCCAGCGGGAGAAGCCTCGGCGGTGGCACCGGCCGTGCGGCTCTTCTCCCGCGATGGAGAGGCGGTGGCCGAGGAGGTACCGAACGCGGTGGCCTGGCAGGACGGCGCTGTGCTGCAGATCGGGGAGTCGCAGTATCGCGTGGAACGCAACCCGCCGGCGCTGACCGAGCTCCAGCTGCCACGCTCGCTCCTGGCCGGTTTCCCCGTGTGCCCCAAGGTGAGCGCCGAGTTCGCCGTCCCGCAGCACTGCCTCTTCCGCTGGTACCGAGAGCAGCGGCCCGCGGCCGGCGGGGAAGAGGCGGCGGAGGGTGGCGACGGCCCGGTCTGGGTGGAAGCGGCCGCTGAGCGCGTCTTCACGCCCTCCAACGCGCTGGTGGGGCTGCGGCTGAAGCTGCGGTGCACGCCCGGGGACGGAGCGCAGCGCTACGGGCCATGCCGCGAGGTGGAGAGCAGCGGCCCCGTGGAGGCCGGCCCCGGCGCCTGCACCTTCGACTCCCGACACCTCTACACCAAAAAGGTCTGCGGCGAGGGCTCCATTCGCGCCGTCTCCTACAACATCCTGGCCGACACCTATGCCCAGACGGAGTTCTCCCGCACCGTCCTCTATCCCTACTGCGCACCGTACGCCCTGGAGCTCGACTACCGGCAGAACCTCCTGAAGAAGGAGCTGGCGGGCTATAGCGCCGACCTCATCTGCTTGCAAGAAGTGGATAAATCTGTCTTCGTGGACAGCTTGGCTCCAGCCCTAGATGCTTTTGGACTCGAAGGGCTCTTCAGGATCAAGGAGAAGCAGCACGAAGGCCTGGCCACTTTCTACCGCAGGGACAAGTTCAGCCTCCTTACCCGGCACGACATAGCTTTCAGTGAAGTCCTGCTCTCAGACCCGCTACACAAGGAGTTGTGTGATAAACTGGCCAAGTACCCCTTGGTGCAGGAGAAGGTGCTGCAGAGATCATCGGTGCTGCAGGTACCAACTTTACTATGTATTCTTCCTCTTTCCCCTCTTCTCCCACTGTCTGTAGGCAGGTGCAGCCGTGCTAGGTTTGCTGAGCTTCAAACTTTCTTAGAAGGGAGGTGAGGGATTAGAATCTGAAACTTCTATAGAACAGTGGTATGTTCGCCATTAGGGTAACGAATAGAACAGAAGAGCAATTTAGGAACAAGAACAAAACATTGAGACTTTACTGAACTGGATATACAGAATTACAAAAATCGGGTTAAAAAGGCAGAATTATTTTCTTTGGTATAAGCTGAATACAGCTGTTGGGACTCTGGGCCAGGTATTGATTCCAGGTTGGTAGTATTGGCTGCCAGGTTTTTTACTACTTCCATATATATGTCAATATATATTTAATAAAACTTAAATCTTGTAAATAAATTTTAAGTGAGATTGAGTTTATTCAGCTTGCTTTAATAATGTCACTTTAGAAAGTGAGAGTAGGGAGAGCAATAAAGTTGGACAGTTTTGTGAGCTTGCTGATATCTGTGGATCTGCCAGCAGAACTGTGGAATAAGTACAAATGTCTTAACATAGTGTTCTGGGTGAGAAATTTAAGAAAACTCATGGGTGAAACTTTCCTACTCATGGATTGAGTAGGACTAATAAGCTTTCCTTGATAATGAAATAATCAGTTTAACAACTATGCAGTGCTACATTTTGCTTGCTAAAACCAGAGCTATAATTCAAATTCTATTGCAGAGGTAGAGATTAAAAAATAAAAAGTAGTCAAGAATGGTACAGCATTAGCAACATCATCTGAAAAAAACATTAAATGGATTGGAAGAAAAAAAAAAGACAAAAACCAAACATATACTGACAAAAGAAATCTGCAAGAATCTGGATGTAGTGCATTTAAAAAAACCTCTATTTAATTCACAGATTGCTTTTTCTCTTGAAGGTTTCAGTTCTTCAGTCTACAACTGATCCTTCCAGGAAGATTTGTGTAGCTAACACTCACCTATACTGGCACCCAAAAGGTAATTTTGTCCTGTTCCTGAATGTAGAATACCTGGGTTTGTAAGGGTTTTTGTCCTTCCTAGGGAGAATAGATTTTTCCCTCATTCTTTTGCAGCTATAACCATTTCTGGAACTGAGCATTTCCTGCCTTCTTACCTAGATGAATCAAGCTGGGCTGCTAGGTCTGTTTATTTTCCTTAGAGGAAGATTGTTCTAGCCTGCCCGGGAATCGGTAGAATACAGCTGAAAAGAAGGCATTACACACAATCCACTCCAAGATAGGCCATTAAATAGAGAGCTGTGTGTGCTCGTGGCTTCCCAATCCTATTATACCTGTAGGAGCTGTATCAGGGAACTGCCAGGAGGGCAACCAGACTGGGCTACAGAAGCTTTTGGAAGAGGTTCTACTTTTCTTTTTGTTCTGTGCCTCTCAGGAACATGATTAGGATGGTTTCCACAAAATGGAAAGCTGCTGTAATATGAGTGAGGTTCAGAGTTGTTACATGTGCAAGTTTAAATGAAAACCTTTGTCTCTCAAAAACTTCAGTACTATTAAACTTCAAAGGCTTTAAACTTTTGTTTAAGAAAACCCCTTCTTTTAAAACAGTGCACAGAAAATTTGCAATGAAATTATTGCTTCGGAGCTATACATGATACATGCTTAAATGAGCAACTTGGAAAATTCCTCTAATGCTACTGTGAATTTTCAAGTAATACATTTTAATATTCATAGGTGGAAACATCCGTCTCATCCAAATTGCCGTAGCCTTGTCTCACATCAAACATGTAGCCTGTGACTTGTATCCCAGCATACCCATCATATTCTGTGGAGATTTCAATAGTACACCATCTTCTGGAACTTACAGTTTTATTAAGAGTGGCGGCATTGCTGAAGATCATGAGGAGTGGGGCTCAAATGGTGAAGAAGAAAGGTGCAATATGCTTCTAAGCCATCCTTTCAAACTGCTAAGTGCTTGTGGAGAACCTGCTTACACAAACTATGTTGGGGGGTTTCATGGATGCCTGGACTACATTTTCATTGACAAAAATGCTCTAGAGGTTGAACAGGTCATTCCATTGCCAAGTCATGAAGAAGTAACAACTCATCAGGCTTTGCCAAGTGTTTCGCATCCTTCTGATCATATAGCACTAATATGTGACTTGAAGTGGAAATAGACCAGCTCTGAATGGTGCTTTTGGTGGTTTTCAAATAGGAAATCTAATTTACTGCTGGGAAACTGACGGTACACCCTGGCTTGTGTGCTACTAAAAGGAAACTCAGAAGGATTACAGGAAAGTTCATGTGTGTTTAATGGTTCTACTGAGTATTCTCACACTGTTCAGAATGTTTGCATGATGAGTTTTCCTTTTTTTATATGCCAATAAAAAATATGTAAGGCAGAGGGTTTTGAAAATTGGATTATCATATACTTTTTTAATTGGTCTTTGTAAAATATTAAGAATTATTGTTAATACAGATATATTAATTTAATCTGATTTGTAGGACAGTCTACAAACTGAATCATGCTTAGTTCAGAACCATACACAGAACCTGAAAACAAATTGACTCAGTTTATTCAACCTCATTTTAATCACCGTCATGACAAAATATTTTTAAAATATGTTCAGAAATTGCCTTGTTCACTTGTTACTGTGCCCATTTTTTTTAATAAGTGGTATGAATTTACACTTAACTACAAATCAGATTAAATTNGAGTTTATTCAGCTTGCTTTAATAATGTCACTTTAGAAAGTGAGAGTAGGGAGAGCAATAAAGTTGGACAGTTTTGTGAGCTTGCTGATATCTGTGGATCTGCCAGCAGAACTGTGGAATAAGTACAAATGTCTTAACATAGTGTTCTGGGTGAGAAATTTAAGAAAACTCATGGGTGAAACTTTCCTACTCATGGATTGAGTAGGACTAATAAGCTTTCCTTGATAATGAAATAATCAGTTTAACAACTATGCAGTGCTACATTTTGCTTGCTAAAACCAGAGCTATAATTCAAATTCTATTGCAGAGGTAGAGATTAAAAAATAAAAAGTAGTCAAGAATGGTACAGCATTAGCAACATCATCTGAAAAAAACATTAAATGGATTGGAAGAAAAAAAAAAGACAAAAACCAAACATATACTGACAAAAGAAATCTGCAAGAATCTGGATGTAGTGCATTTAAAAAAACCTCTATTTAATTCACAGATTGCTTTTTCTCTTGAAGGTTTCAGTTCTTCAGTCTACAACTGATCCTTCCAGGAAGATTTGTGTAGCTAACACTCACCTATACTGGCACCCAAAAGGTAATTTTGTCCTGTTCCTGAATGTAGAATACCTGGGTTTGTAAGGGTTTTTGTCCTTCCTAGGGAGAATAGATTTTTCCCTCATTCTTTTGCAGCTATAACCATTTCTGGAACTGAGCATTTCCTGCCTTCTTACCTAGATGAATCAAGCTGGGCTGCTAGGTCTGTTTATTTTCCTTAGAGGAAGATTGTTCTAGCCTGCCCGGGAATCGGTAGAATACAGCTGAAAAGAAGGCATTACACACAATCCACTCCAAGATAGGCCATTAAATAGAGAGCTGTGTGTGCTCGTGGCTTCCCAATCCTATTATACCTGTAGGAGCTGTATCAGGGAACTGCCAGGAGGGCAACCAGACTGGGCTACAGAAGCTTTTGGAAGAGGTTCTACTTTTCTTTTTGTTCTGTGCCTCTCAGGAACATGATTAGGATGGTTTCCACAAAATGGAAAGCTGCTGTAATATGAGTGAGGTTCAGAGTTGTTACATGTGCAAGTTTAAATGAAAACCTTTGTCTCTCAAAAACTTCAGTACTATTAAACTTCAAAGGCTTTAAACTTTTGTTTAAGAAAACCCCTTCTTTTAAAACAGTGCACAGAAAATTTGCAATGAAATTATTGCTTCGGAGCTATACATGATACATGCTTAAATGAGCAACTTGGAAAATTCCTCTAATGCTACTGTGAATTTTCAAGTAATACATTTTAATATTCATAGGTGGAAACATCCGTCTCATCCAAATTGCCGTAGCCTTGTCTCACATCAAACATGTAGCCTGTGACTTGTATCCCAGCATACCCATCATATTCTGTGGAGATTTCAATAGTACACCATCTTCTGGAACTTACAGTTTTATTAAGAGTGGCGGCATTGCTGAAGATCATGAGGAGTGGGGCTCAAATGGTGAAGAAGAAAGGTGCAATATGCTTCTAAGCCATCCTTTCAAACTGCTAAGTGCTTGTGGAGAACCTGCTTACACAAACTATGTTGGGGGGTTTCATGGATGCCTGGACTACATTTTCATTGACAAAAATGCTCTAGAGGTTGAACAGGTCATTCCATTGCCAAGTCATGAAGAAGTAACAACTCATCAGGCTTTGCCAAGTGTTTCGCATCCTTCTGATCATATAGCACTAATATGTGACTTGAAGTGGAAATAGACCAGCTCTGAATGGTGCTTTTGGTGGTTTTCAAATAGGAAATCTAATTTACTGCTGGGAAACTGACGGTACACCCTGGCTTGTGTGCTACTAAAAGGAAACTCAGAAGGATTACAGGAAAGTTCATGTGTGTTTAATGGTTCTACTGAGTATTCTCACACTGTTCAGAATGTTTGCATGATGAGTTTTCCTTTTTTTATATGCCAATAAAAAATATGTAAGGCAGAGGGTTTTGAAAATTGGATTATCATATACTTTTTTAATTGGTCTTTGTAAAATATTAAGAATTATTGTTAATACAGATATATTAATTTAATCTGATTTGTAGGACAGTCTACAAACTGAATCATGCTTAGTTCAGAACCATACACAGAACCTGAAAACAAATTGACTCAGTTTATTCAACCTCATTTTAATCACCGTCATGACAAAATATTTTTAAAATATGTTCAGAAATTGCCTTGTTCACTTGTTACTGTGCCCATTTTTTTTAATAAGTGGTATGAATTTACACTTAACTACCTTCTGAAAAGATAGGCTTTAATTATCAGTGAGTAGACTTTCTGACAATCAACCATGTTAAATTCAAGGTTATAATATATTTGGAGGCGTTTTGTTTGCCTATTTCATATGAATAACTGGAGCATCTGGTAAAATTGTGGACTACATGATGTAGGTAGCACCTACTTCAAACATCTGTTCCATCTGTTGCTTATATAATAATTAGCAATAAGATAAATACTAAAGTTTAGGATAGTGAACTCTGGATGAGAAGAAGCTTTTCAATAGTATAATCTGAGATAGAGAAGGGTTGAGCTGGTGCACTATCTGTCTCTGCCTAAATCTCAAGAAATACAAGTGTCTTCTAAACCTTAGTCACAGCTGCTCTATTTTGTTCCTGTACTATGTACAAAGAAGACCTGATTTTTTAATAGTGTTTTTATATGCATATTTTCCTTCTAGAAATAGTCTAGTCTTCCCTAATGTGGGAGAGATAAATTGAATGTGGGGAAAGGTATATAAATTATCCAAACCTTAATTGAATGTGTTGGATGAGTGCAACTAATTTAACAAGCCTCCTTCCCTGCATTATTACTCCATATGAAAAAAAACCCCATTATTTGAACACCATTTCACTAGTTCTCCCTCTTTCACTTAATAAAACTGCCTTTTCAATTGTCTTTCATTGTTTTCAATTGATTTTTTTTTTTCTAGTAACTGGTGTCTTTCATGACAAAGTCAGTCTGCCTTGGGATAAAAGCTGCGTACCCTCTACTTGCACATCTACTCACCCCCACTGCATTCTGGTGGACTCTTTATTACAGCTTGTATTTGATAAACTCTATATATATACTGCTAAACCTAGGCAGTCACTTTCACGTAGCATATTGCTGAGTGTTGTTGGACCAGTCTCTGGCTGTAGCAGAATGATAGAATCATTTAGGTTGGAAGAGACCGTTAAGATGACCAAGTCCAGCCCTTAGCACAGTTAAGTCACCACTAAACTACATCTCTAAGCACCACATCTGCAGTCTTTTAAATGCCTTCAGTGATAGTGATTGAACCACTTCATGGGCCCATGGGCAGCCTGTTCCAGTGCTTGACAGCCTTTTTGGTGAAGAAATTTTTCTTAATGTCTAAACTAAACCTTCTCTGGTGCAACTTTGAGGCTATTTTCTCTTGTCCAAGCATAGTAGCTTCTATACAGTGAAAGCTGGTGCTTAACAGAAGCTTGCAAACATCTGCCCTTTATTCAAAATAATACAGAAAAGGCTAAAGTTACTGGATTTTGTTGCTGTAGCATCAGAGCATCTAACAAGCTGCTGCTGATAAACTGCACTAGTAAAGCCAAGAGTCTGATTTAAGCTCAGAGGTTATACAAGGCTAAAAATACGCAGGCCCGTCAATCTCAAAATGTCTCAACATGACATGAGAAAACTCAAAGGTCTCATGAATTGTCCAGAATTTTGTTACTGATTCTGCACATAAAAATTGGCAAAAGGACTGTTCTATTAATATGCAAGTTTGTAGGAGCCTGCATTCATAAAGAGCTCATGTAAATGCCCTTTGCAAGTGTCTTTTTTTCAGCAACATAAGCATTTAACCTTCCATCCTCTCATTCCAGCCTGTTTCCCAATCCAGTTCTACAACCTCTGAATTCTGGCTACTTGTTCCTGCACATGCCACACCAAACCTATTGGGCAGTGATCCAGCTAACAACACAGAGCCTTNAGGATTACAGGAAAGTTCATGTGTGTTTAATGGTTCTACTGAGTATTCTCACACTGTTCAGAATGTTTGCATGATGAGTTTTCCTTTTTTTATATGCCAATAAAAAATATGTAAGGCAGAGGGTTTTGAAAATTGGATTATCATATACTTTTTTAATTGGTCTTTGTAAAATATTAAGAATTATTGTTAATACAGATATATTAATTTAATCTGATTTGTAGGACAGTCTACAAACTGAATCATGCTTAGTTCAGAACCATACACAGAACCTGAAAACAAATTGACTCAGTTTATTCAACCTCATTTTAATCACCGTCATGACAAAATATTTTTAAAATATGTTCAGAAATTGCCTTGTTCACTTGTTACTGTGCCCATTTTTTTTAATAAGTGGTATGAATTTACACTTAACTACCTTCTGAAAAGATAGGCTTTAATTATCAGTGAGTAGACTTTCTGACAATCAACCATGTTAAATTCAAGGTTATAATATATTTGGAGGCGTTTTGTTTGCCTATTTCATATGAATAACTGGAGCATCTGGTAAAATTGTGGACTACATGATGTAGGTAGCACCTACTTCAAACATCTGTTCCATCTGTTGCTTATATAATAATTAGCAATAAGATAAATACTAAAGTTTAGGATAGTGAACTCTGGATGAGAAGAAGCTTTTCAATAGTATAATCTGAGATAGAGAAGGGTTGAGCTGGTGCACTATCTGTCTCTGCCTAAATCTCAAGAAATACAAGTGTCTTCTAAACCTTAGTCACAGCTGCTCTATTTTGTTCCTGTACTATGTACAAAGAAGACCTGATTTTTTAATAGTGTTTTTATATGCATATTTTCCTTCTAGAAATAGTCTAGTCTTCCCTAATGTGGGAGAGATAAATTGAATGTGGGGAAAGGTATATAAATTATCCAAACCTTAATTGAATGTGTTGGATGAGTGCAACTAATTTAACAAGCCTCCTTCCCTGCATTATTACTCCATATGAAAAAAAACCCCATTATTTGAACACCATTTCACTAGTTCTCCCTCTTTCACTTAATAAAACTGCCTTTTCAATTGTCTTTCATTGTTTTCAATTGATTTTTTTTTTTCTAGTAACTGGTGTCTTTCATGACAAAGTCAGTCTGCCTTGGGATAAAAGCTGCGTACCCTCTACTTGCACATCTACTCACCCCCACTGCATTCTGGTGGACTCTTTATTACAGCTTGTATTTGATAAACTCTATATATATACTGCTAAACCTAGGCAGTCACTTTCACGTAGCATATTGCTGAGTGTTGTTGGACCAGTCTCTGGCTGTAGCAGAATGATAGAATCATTTAGGTTGGAAGAGACCGTTAAGATGACCAAGTCCAGCCCTTAGCACAGTTAAGTCACCACTAAACTACATCTCTAAGCACCACATCTGCAGTCTTTTAAATGCCTTCAGTGATAGTGATTGAACCACTTCATGGGCCCATGGGCAGCCTGTTCCAGTGCTTGACAGCCTTTTTGGTGAAGAAATTTTTCTTAATGTCTAAACTAAACCTTCTCTGGTGCAACTTTGAGGCTATTTTCTCTTGTCCAAGCATAGTAGCTTCTATACAGTGAAAGCTGGTGCTTAACAGAAGCTTGCAAACATCTGCCCTTTATTCAAAATAATACAGAAAAGGCTAAAGTTACTGGATTTTGTTGCTGTAGCATCAGAGCATCTAACAAGCTGCTGCTGATAAACTGCACTAGTAAAGCCAAGAGTCTGATTTAAGCTCAGAGGTTATACAAGGCTAAAAATACGCAGGCCCGTCAATCTCAAAATGTCTCAACATGACATGAGAAAACTCAAAGGTCTCATGAATTGTCCAGAATTTTGTTACTGATTCTGCACATAAAAATTGGCAAAAGGACTGTTCTATTAATATGCAAGTTTGTAGGAGCCTGCATTCATAAAGAGCTCATGTAAATGCCCTTTGCAAGTGTCTTTTTTTCAGCAACATAAGCATTTAACCTTCCATCCTCTCATTCCAGCCTGTTTCCCAATCCAGTTCTACAACCTCTGAATTCTGGCTACTTGTTCCTGCACATGCCACACCAAACCTATTGGGCAGTGATCCAGCTAACAACACAGAGCCTTTGATTTTCTTGAATGTATTGTTTAGTGTGTCATTATATCAAAAAACCTCTTGTGCCCGAAGAGCAAGATACAGGCTTGGAAGGTGGGAAGAAGCGATAAATGCTTGGAGCAAAGCACTCTCCTCTTGAGCAGATCTGACACAAAATGTAACATGTCAAGGTTTAAGGTCAGGGCAGCCCGCAGACCAATAACAAGATGCTCTCTTTTAACCCCCCTCCCTCCCTAAAGGGAAAGAGAAAGGGAATAAGGGAGAGCAACTTGATGATTAGAAAAGGAAACCAGAACAGCTTTAATGAGAATAAATAATAATAATATTGATAATTTGGAGTATATAAAATATGTTCAAAACCAGTACCAAACCCAACCCCCCTGATGGTAATTACATCACTTGCACTGATGCTGTAGAGTTGGCACTGGGAGAGTCCCAGACTGGGCCCCACAGCGGATGGGAGCTGTGTTCAGGAGCTGGCTTCTGGCACCAGGTTCAGGAACACACTGATTGGAACTGAAGGCAGTATTGACAGAGTCCTTGGTGCTCTGAAGGGAAGAGCCCCCCCAAGAGAAGAACAATACCAACAATACCCCAAGCCTACCTACCTTCCAGATCCTTCAGCTTTATATAATGAATGTGACATATATGGGCTAGAATCCCTCATTGGTATTCCAGTTTGGGGTTCCCCAGTTTGGGGTCACCTGTTCTGTCTGCTCCTCCCTGCAGGTGTGGACTTTCACTTTCTGTACCCCCCCCAACATGGTACACAAGATTCAGCAGTGACCTTGGTCTGCATTCCAACCCTTGGTATTAACTCTAAACATGGGGTGTTACTACTGCTAGAAGCAGACACTGCCTGTGAAAACAGGCTGCTCACTTCAGAAAGCGCAGTTTTGAAAATTTGAGCTTAAAAGTAAAATCACTGAATAAAATTTGGTTCCCTCTCAAACCAGGACACAGGAACTCCTTGATAGAGTGATCATTTATTGTAACAGGCTTTGGCAAGTTGATATGTAAACCTTCACATAGAAACCTTTACCTTCTCTGCTTTAATACCATTACAAATGGGTTTACTTCATAAAAACCAAAACATTAAAAACTTCTAACTTCTCCATAGTACCAGAAGATGGAACTGCTCAGAGAATAAACTTGCCTGGTATTCTGCCTCCCAAGAAAGATCAAGTGCTAATACTGGGAGTCAGAGTGAACCTGAGTTAATTCTGTCTCCTTGCAGACCCAGGAGAGGGAGAACACAGGAAGGCTGGCATCTGCAGGAAACAAGCACAAGGGTAAAAACAGCACTAGAACAGGTCCAGTAAAATTAGATGGCCATTGCACATAGCAGATAATCCTTTAATATTTCAGGGGGAAATTCAGGCCCACAAGCTAGTGCTGGAAATTCTCCAGTTCAAATACTCCTCGTTTAATTAGTAAAATGCAGCAGCACAAGTTGTCTGCCAATAGTAGCAATGTGCCAGGAGCCAGCTGGATGTTTCTGGAGTGAGAATGCAGCAATAGGTTCTATGTTAGGAAAAAGTTACAATTCAAAAGAATAAGAGATTTTCTAGGAGATGAAAAGCAACCCTTAGATGCACTTTTGGTCTGTCTGTATACTCCATGCTCCAAAGCTGTATATCCATTTATGTGAGGTAGTATATAGTGCTTCCTGCTGCTCATAAGGTGATTTCAGCTCTCCTTTTTAGCTCCCCCTCCACATACAGATCACACCTAGGCAATTAATTCTTCCTCTCTAAATCACCTCTACAAATTTGTCCAAGTCCAATTAAGCTTGTCTCCATTTTACTTCATAAACCTAAGATCACCTATGTTCCTTAATCTTAGAGCAATTGGAATGCTCAATATTGTTCACATCAAAAACTCAGGCACTATTCTCTTTGCATCTTTTCAAATATGCGTGGGTTGTTGTTTGGTTTGTTTTTGTTTCATTACTCCCCCAAACCAGTAAAGAGCACATCTCACGCTGGTTTCTAACTGACTTTCTCATCTCTGATGCAGTAAACTCAAGAGAGACAGCACTGCTCCAGCCTCTGCTCTGACTAGCTTAAGTCTCAAGATGGAGGAATTTCTACTCTCACACAGCTCTTGCTGTGGACAACCTTGTAACTCACACAAACATTACTAGAATAAGACTGGCCTTCAGGAGGTAATAGATACTTGGGTAGTTTTTGTGTAGCTTACCTGTGGATTTGATACATACAAAACCCAGCAATGTTCTGCCAGATCCTTCAGACGAGTCTGGGAACTTGAACTCAGTATTATTTTTTTTCCTCTGAGTTTGTCCATTCCAGACAAGGGAGAACTTAGCCACCTGTGACAGTTAGTACGTGAATTCTTTTACAACAGCATTTCTTTTATCATTGCTACTTTTAAAAGGGACTAATTTATATCTTCAATAAAATGCTTTATTTATCATGATAAGGCAAACAATAATGCGAAGTATGTTTGAGAGGAGGAAGAAAAGGAAAGATAAAAATGGTACAATATGAGAAGGGGGAAAATAACATCCTAAGGAGTCAGATGTTTCAAATTAATTGCATAATTGCTTTGTTTCTCATGTTTCTAGCATTAAAAAAAAAAATAATGTTCCAAGTTGAAACTCCCACTCTGTAAGAGGAAGAACCTGAAACATTTTACCATTTTGTTAGCATTTGCATCAGATTCCTTAATAAATAGAACATGGTGCTTTTAAAAGTCTGCACGACACATTAACTAAGCATTATTCACGGGTCCAACAGCAGCACATCAAATCTCATTTCACTCAAGCCCCCTGTCAATATCATTTTTGACGAGGGCAGGAAAGTCATACTGGGATAAAGTGATTTGCGAAGTTTCATCATACTGTGCTCAAACTGCCTTTGAAGAGCAAGAGACTGAAAACTGGGCTCTGAATTCTCCTTACTGGCAAAACCCTAAACCACATCTTACACAAGCCAGGTCATTGCTCTAAGTGCAGTTGTTTTACTGCCTCCAGTAGTTCTACTAGTGCATGTTGAAACCACTGAGGTCAAATCAAGGAAGTAGACATGATTATGGCATTTGTTGCCAATTCCTGATGCATTTAAAACTCATTTTTGTTCTGCTTGCAAACAGTTGAAATCTGCAGAGTATCTACAAAACTGCTGCAAAACAAGTTCTGGATCATGCTTCTTATGAAGTCTTTAAAAAAATTAAAACCCACAAAACCCCAACAAGTACCTGCTACTATTTCTGTCACAGGATTGAGTAATCAGGTTAATTACATGTGATAAAAACATATCAAGCCTTTTGCACTCATCTGTATGTAGATTGAAATATTAATGCAAAACTATTCTCCAGGTGTTGGAAAAAAAAAAAAATAAAAGCCCATCATGCCTGTACTGAAAATACAAAGAATAAATTATGGCAGCATGGCCAAATAAAACATTAATTCTTCAGTATTCTGCTCTCTGCAGTTAAGATGGCCATCCAACACACTGAACTAAACACTCTCATTTACATGGATTCATGGACTGACTCATTGTAGAAGATTTTTACCCATTGTTTGAATATAGGAGTTGATTCTCCAGAATGAAAAAATTCTTATACTTGAACTTAGGACTTACTGTCATTAGAGTGTGGAACAAAATTTTAGCAGCCCTGTGTCCAAGATTTTGAACTTCTGGGACATAATTTCAGTTCAGGTAGTTCAAAACTGATAGGAAAATGACTGAGTTCTTATCTAAATTCTTAACTGATGTGACAATATTGGGTCTTCATCCATCTCTGCAGAGCAGGATGGGTCATACATTGTTACTGATATACAGCATATATATGTCACTTATTATTGCTTTAGTCAAAAAATATTTTAATCAATGGCAAAAAAGCAAAAAGTATTTTTACCTACCCACAAGGTCTTCAATGAGTCAGCACATTAACAATAGAAGAGTTAGAAGACTAGCACAGAAATTATTGGTCAGCTTAAGAAAGCATTACTGAACTGCATGTGATCTTAGTACTAAGATACAAGGCAGCATAATTAAAAAAAAACAATGTCAAGACTGCTTGTTCTTGTACTAATAGACAGGCACTAGTTAACAAAAGCAGCACTAACTCCAAGGGAGAAGAAAGTCACTGAGATTTCAGCTCTCAGCAACAGCCTGTAAGCATACACATAACCTACTTCATAACTGTCATTTGACAAGGCAGCTATCTAAGAACACACACAAACCCCATTAGAATCACCAACATACAGTGTACAGCGTACCTTGAAAATGTTAATAGTATTGAGAACAGTTGATGAGAATTCAATAACCTGAAGGAAAGTTTATCTACTCCTGTCAATTGTGACATTTCACAGGCCAGCAAGCATCTTGTCCCTTCCACAGCTTAATATTACCATGAATAAACAGTGTAACAGAGATCTTGCTTCCAATATCTCAACCCTAAAGAGTACTAAAAAGCAAGTATCTTCTTAAAAATAGACATTACTTACAGGAAGACTAAAATACTTGCTTCAGTTCCTCTTTATGCTTTGAGGAGTCACTCGTATTAATCAATTACACCCAAGAATTTTATTTACTTTCTCTTACTACATTTCAGTGTAAGCTGTAGTCTTAACCCCTCATGCAGACTCCACCACTCTTAAAGAAGCTCAAAGTCTTTACTGCTTTCTGACTTTGACTCTGGGAAATTATTTCATAGCAGAAATACTACCTACTAGTACACAAAGACAAGTGACTCTTGTCAGATGAACTTCTATACACGTTATAACTCAGATGCTTAGTGGCTAAACAGAGCTCACCTAAACCTGAGCATTTAATCACTTAAAAGCACTTGAAAGAATTTAAACAGTGATCTTCATCTCTACCAAACAATATGTTTCCTTCAAGATAATAGGCCTACTTTTTTTCCAACTACCTACTTTTTATTTAAAGTCTACATCTAACTTCTTCCTTGGAAGAGGAGACATTTGTCACAAGCGTTGTTTCATTTTAACTTATTGGGACTACCACCACAATCTCTATTACAGACAAGCTGCCTCTTCTGCATATGGTGCTCCTTTTATTTCAAGGAACTGCACTGCTAGAAATATGCACGTTAGCATTATCTACTAAAGCATAGGTACATCAACTGTAGTTAATACATAATCAGCAATTCATCAAAGGTGCAGGCAAAACCCTGGTCACCTTACAGTCTTCTGGATTTCCCTTAAAGATTGAAGACAGTTAATAAGCATATTAAAGTTCTGGAATAATCTCTGGTTAGTTGTGTTCACAGTAACAGAGCTGCCTAGATACTTAAACCTCAGTTACAGAAGAAGCTGCCTTGGGAAGGCACTTTTAACCTAAACTAGCTTGATTGTACCAGCTCTTGACACTGGCATTTCTTGTAGCAAGGATAATAAGACCTGGGCTAAAAATAAGAGAGGAACTCAGTCTGAAACTGCAATGAAATCATGCCTCAAGTTCCTAAAAACATACAATCAATAGTATAGAATATTTCAGTTGGAGGACTGAGCCATATATGCATATATAAAGCAGTCAGGCAAAAGAAAGAATGAAGATTTAAAAATACCCATTAGCAGTAGCTTTAAAAAAACATGTTAAGTCTTTTGAACTACAGGTATAAGGGGGCAAAAAAATGAAAACAGACAGTAGCAGTTGCATAGAACTGATTTTTGGAGTGATTGTCACCACTAATATAATATTGACTAAATCCCCATAAAAGTGCTGAAGTCACCTTCCCAGCCAGCCACCAAGAGAATTCACAATTCTCCTGCACACTGGCTTCAAAATGTAGATACAACTATGAAACAGACATGCATGCTTTTCAGGCAGTTCATATTTATTACAATGTTTGTAATTGTTATTATCTTCATATCTGGACATCTTAAAAGGAATTTTAGATTTACAGCTTCAAAAGACACAGAGTTGTTTAAGTCTTGATGACAGCTACTCTGCTGCACTGTATACAACTTTGTTGCTCACCTTCTGGGTCCTGCTCTACATAGCTCCAAACAAGTGAAAATCCATGACTGATATTCACAGTCAAGATGCAGGAAAGCTCAGTATATGGAAAAAGAGTAAGTGGTGGCTTGCAGTTCAACTATTTCAGGAATGAAGAACATACACAGAACTATAAATTTTATCATTTTATTAGGAATAATTCCAAGTGGGTTATGAAGAAACTAATCCATTGAGTTTGATGAACTTTCCAAAATTTCTTTATGAAGATATGCTCACCAACAAACAGTAAAACTTCAGCAGAACTATTATACACTGGGCAAAAATAGTCAGGCTGATACCAAAAAGCAACATGCAACATAAAGAGAGAAAATAAAAGAAAAAACAAAAAGAAAAAAAGATACAATATAAAGGAAGACAATCTGCTGAATATTAAAAACCATCTCAACATGAGCTCTTTGCAACCAGCACAGAACTATTCTACCCAACAAATCCAATTCACACAAAGGCAAGTTGGCCTAACAGAACCCAAGGATTAATAAAATGTTCCTCAGTGCAGTAGATTTGTATAGTGTTTTAGAGCATTTCCTTGGCTGGAACCAGCAGTATTAGGAATTCTTTTTGGCAAGGGAGAAAAATAAATACATACGGAATGCTACATTTTTAAATCAGCAGAC
Source organism: Ceyx cyanopectus (assembly GCA_013401355.1). Classification (NCBI taxonomy): domain Eukaryota; kingdom Metazoa; phylum Chordata; class Aves; order Coraciiformes; family Alcedinidae; genus Ceyx; species Ceyx cyanopectus. The sequence goes on from VYZU01035936.1 coordinate 20,267, forward strand.
TGTCTGAGGAATGAAACAGGACATCAGTAAACTAAAAGTAGCAGGGAGGAAAAAAAAATTAAAACATTAATTTATTGGGCTCAAAAGAGTATTCAAAACAGATTTTAAAGATGTCACAATAACTATATTCAGGCATTTAGGCTAACAAGGGGAATAAAATCAGAAGATACACTTTTTCCAAGTTAAGGAGATATTTATCCAAGCATATTGCTACCTTTGCAACATGTAGCTCGGTAAACAATTGGCAACAAAAGTTGAAACGCTGTAATATCCTGCCCAAATATCAGTTCCAGATAGTGTAATAACCAAGATGCAAACTAATTTTGTTGTAACAAGCCTAGACCACTTATATCAAATATGTCCCTGGTGAAAGAGTTGTCCAGTTTGAGTTAGCGTTTTGACAGTTCATTTGACAGCCAGTCAAGTCCCTCATACAGACCAGTTCCTTGTGTAGCACAGGTTGCCTGGACGTACCACTGTTGATGTAGAACACAAACAGAAAATGAATTTAAATACTGGCAAAATGAAAGCTAAGTTATCACAGTCCATACACTCGTGTTCTTTCAATACTGTTTTGTGACATAAGTAAATCTAATATTGAACAAATGGTATTTTTAGAAGTTTTGAGAAGTATATGTCAAGTAGGTATTGGTACACCAAATGCTAGATGACCATTTAGGACATCAAGAAAAATACAGAAGTTGCATTTGGTTTATGTGCTGAAAACCAGCTTCTTGTTTTTGAAAGTCTGCTCTTCAGGAAATGGACATGGAATTACTAAATTAATAGACTGCTAAAACATCTTAGATTAATATGACCTTACTTTGAACAAGGACTTCAAACTTTGCACTACAGAGTTTAATAGCAGTTACATGCATCTTTCTACGGCAGGAGGCGAAAACCTCCTTTTCCTTCAAAGGAAAACTTATGTTTACAGTATGTAATAAATGAAGATGAGAGTTCAGCAAGCAGGAAGTTTAGCACTTACAGTTCTGTTACGCAGAGACTGAAGACCTAGTTTATCTGTCATTTCACTGATTGCCATGGCATTAGGCAGATCCTGTTTGTTGGCAAACAGAAGCAGCACTGCATCTCGCAGCTCATCCTCATCAAGCTGACAGAAAAAACGGTCATGTCATTAAATTAGCTAAATTCAGCACCTCCATTACTTCAACAAGCATACACTTAAATACTGATTTTAAGGGTTATAAGCATTTTTGTTCTTGCTCCTGAAGTCACTAGTAAGTACTGCGTGAATTTTAACTAGCACCAAACAGAACTCTGCAAGTTAGAATACATCCTTTCAATAGGCAGTTTAAATCTACTGGCACTTGCTGCTGAAATTGTTAATTGCAATTTGTTTTGTTTTAAAAGTCTTTCTTTATCTGCCATATTTCTATTAAGGTTTGATGAAGGAAATAGAAGTTCTGACATACTAGTAGTTCTTGAGCTAAAACTCTCCTCATGCTTAAATTACAACTCAGTGTACTACGTGACCCAGAATTACCAGGTGAATACAATATGCACTGTACAAACTCCCTAAACTTTTAAAATCCTAGATCTTGTAGGGAAGCTGTCAAACATCAAACAATATGACAAAGTAAGTATAATAATATTTCAGAATTTATCAATATTTACCATTTTCTGCAGCTCTTCTGCCGCTTCTTCGATTCTCTCTCTGTCATTGCTGTCTACCACAAAGATGAGACCCTGTAAGAAGTTAACCACTTTTGAAAAAAACAATGTAAACATGCATTGCTATTTTAAAACCCCAACATTTCATACTGAATGTTATGATTGGCCCCTCTCTCTAATAAGTGAATTTGACAGAAATTTCTGCTTAAGAAATGAAGATGTCTGTCTGAAAAACTGCTCAAGTTTCAACTGCAAAATAACTTTACGCTTTGTAAGTCAAGACAGTTAAAAACCACAAATGTTGGTTTACAGATTAGTGTGGCATTCATTAGTTTAAAAAAAATGCAGCAAGAGAATCACAAGTGCTTCACCATCTCATGTTTCACTGAAAAAAACCCCACACCCTTAAAGCAAGGCCTGAATTTGTTTAAAAACTTTGCACCAAACAGTATTTCTAATGGCATCTCTGTTATTCAAGTGTCCTACTTACTTATAGTGTCACTATTTACTCTTAAAATCTCAATCTGAAAACCTCACATTTTATTCTCTAAGAAAAGAGAAGCATGTTTTTAAAATATTTAGTAACAGCACTGAATAACTGAAGTATTACTCTATTTACACCAGTACTTTTCTAGCTCCTTTTTGTCAGTCCAGAGTTCTCCATTTTTCTGTAGCTGTCATATGCATTATGCTACACAGAAGTTTCTTGGAAATAATTCTATATTCAAGACAGAAAAAAACCCCAACCACTCCATTACCAAAAGGTTCCTTTTATATATACTAACAGGTATAAAAAAACCCCCNCCAGTATTAGCTCTGACAAAACCTTTCACAATATTTTTAGATACTCAGCATACTAACTACAGTGAAATAGCTCACTAGAAGTTGTAGATTTTCAGGCTGATTATTAAAAATAGAGTATGTATAAGGGTGTTTAAACAATAACATTCTTAATGTATAAACCAATACCAGTTCAAACAGACCAGTGAACGGCTACAGCCAAGTTGAACAGTTCCTCACAAACCCTGGCAGATCCTAAAGGACAGCATCCTTGCCAGGCTACACTCACAACTACACTGGAACAACATCTGTGTATCTCTCAGAACTTGCAGGAAGTCTCCCATCTATACTGTACAGAACATGAGACTTTGCAAAGCAGGTCTTTAACTACTGCCATCTAATAACTCTTACCTGTGTGTTTTGGAAATAATGCCTCCAAAGAGGTCTAATTTTATCTTGACCACCAACATCCCACACTGTGAAACAGATATTTTTATATTCTACCGTTTCCACATTAAAACCTAAAAAAAATAAGAGTTAAGTAATTAGAGGTAGTTAATGCTAGTGTTAAAATGTAATAGTAACCATGTTACATTTACAAATGTAACCATGTTTTAGGGTTAAACACAAGGAAAAACTTTTCCACAGTGAGGGACAGAGCTCTGAAAGGGGCTGCCCAGGGAGGTTGTGGAGTCTCCTTCTCTGGAGACATTCAAGACCCACCTGGATCTGTTCCTGGGTGACTCAGTCTAGGTCATCCTCCTCTGGCAGGGGGGTTGGACTAGATGATCTTTCCAGGTCCCTTCCAACCCCTAACATTCTATGATTCTATGTTAAAGATAGCTACTTCCTAAATTATACTTTTCCCAAATACACATATAATGGCTCATCAGAGCCGAATTGCTAGATCAAGAAGAAAATTGACTTTAAGAAAAAAAAAAAAATCACTTAAAGTACAATACTTATGATTCAGGAAATCTTTCATCTTCCAAATGCTAGAGGCTCGTGGTGTTTGGGGGGAGTACTGTTACTTATTTGATTCCTTTTCCCCTAAGGATCTGCTACAAACCACTGTCAGACACAGGATTCTGGTCTAGATGTATCTTTGGTCTGACACAGTTATGGCAGTACCCTTATTTGTCTTGATTCTTATACTAACAGCTAAGATACTAAATCCCTGCACTCTTCAGAAGCCCATCTCTGCAAACACAAATTTAGAGTAACAAGAAAGAAGAAAGGATAATTTGTTATCTTACCAATAGTGGGTATTGTGGTGACAATTTCTCCTAGTTTCAGTTTATAAAGAATAGTTGTCTTACCAGCAGCATCCAAACCAACTAGAATAAACAGAAAATTTTATTTAGTCCACAATATGAACTATAAACATATTTAAAAACATGCCATTTTACATGCAGAGAATTAGCCTTTTTTTCTGAGTAATAATTTTTTTAACACTTAAGATTATGGATATACTACTGTATGTTACTTCCCATCTCCTGTTACTACCCAGCACTGAGGGACAGAAGCAACAATGAAGAAAACAAGCTCAATAGCACATTTCCATCCACAGCCTACAGGCTCCCAAGTTTCTAGTTATCATATTTAGTATTTGTGTTACTTAAGTTTTATCCCTCATTTTGAAATTTTATTCTGTATAAATCAGGATGGTTTAAAATGCATAGCAACAATTTTCAAGCAGCAGACAATTTCTCATTGGTCACATCTGCTGCTTTGCACTCAAGCTGGGGAAAGTCTCAGGAGCTGGCACCATCCGTGCAGGCCCCTTCAGCCTCCCTCATTTCAGCCTCTTGTCCCTCACCAAAATATTTCTTTTGAACTAACAAAAACACAAATATTAGGAAGCTCCTTGTCACACACTTGCATATACCCTAAAGGCTCTCTCTAACTCTTCTTCAGAATATCACGTCTATTCTTTGAGACACTAGGATGCTTTCAGTATAAGTCTTCAGTTTTAATTTTTATAGAAGGCCTTCTGCATTGAAACTTGTTCTTGTGTTACTATCACAAAACTTAGTTTACACTGAAAACCAGCAAGCATGTGGTAAATACACAAACCTTAAAAAAAAAGACAAAACCAAACCAAAATAACTCAGAAAAAAAATCCTCAAAACGTGGAGCCTCAAAATAATTTTTGAGAAGCATCATTAGCACTACATATGTGTCAAACTGTGCAACTGCTTACTGTCAGCCATTTCAGAACACTTAAGAGCAACTCACAATACAATTCCTCACCTGAGAATCCAATGCCTAGCACAGTAAGTGCCTAAATACCTAAATAAACAGTAGGTACTGAACACTTAACACAGCAACAGTGTTTGAATGCATTTATGAAACTTAAAAGTCAATAAAATAAACCACAGTAACAACAAAAATAAACAAAAATACCCCTCTCCCCCATTAAAGAATTAATTAATTGATGCTTGCACAAGAAACCAAATGTTATCTTTGTTTATTAACTCCCTTAAGTGTTCTAAGTTAGTTTCCTGGTGACTGTGATATACTAAGCTTTAAGTGACTTGATGATCTGATTATTAANCACAACTACACTGGAACAACATCTGTGTATCTCTCAGAACTTGCAGGAAGTCTCCCATCTATACTGTACAGAACATGAGACTTTGCAAAGCAGGTCTTTAACTACTGCCATCTAATAACTCTTACCTGTGTGTTTTGGAAATAATGCCTCCAAAGAGGTCTAATTTTATCTTGACCACCAACATCCCACACTGTGAAACAGATATTTTTATATTCTACCGTTTCCACATTAAAACCTAAAAAAAATAAGAGTTAAGTAATTAGAGGTAGTTAATGCTAGTGTTAAAATGTAATAGTAACCATGTTACATTTACAAATGTAACCATGTTTTAGGGTTAAACACAAGGAAAAACTTTTCCACAGTGAGGGACAGAGCTCTGAAAGGGGCTGCCCAGGGAGGTTGTGGAGTCTCCTTCTCTGGAGACATTCAAGACCCACCTGGATCTGTTCCTGGGTGACTCAGTCTAGGTGATCCTCCTCTGGCAGGGGGGTTGGACTAGATGATCTTTCCAGGTCCCTTCCAACCCCTAACATTCTATGATTCTATGTTAAAGATAGCTACTTCCTAAATTATACTTTTCCCAAATACACATATAATGGCTCATCAGAGCCGAATTGCTAGATCAAGAAGAAAATTGACTTTAAGAAAAAAAAAAAAATCACTTAAAGTACAATACTTATGATTCAGGAAATCTTTCATCTTCCAAATGCTAGAGGCTCGTGGTGTTTGGGGGGAGTACTGTTACTTATTTGATTCCTTTTCCCCTAAGGATCTGCTACAAACCACTGTCAGACACAGGATTCTGGTCTAGATGTATCTTTGGTCTGACACAGTTATGGCAGTACCCTTATTTGTCTTGATTCTTATACTAACAGCTAAGATACTAAATCCCTGCACTCTTCAGAAGCCCATCTCTGCAAACACAAATTTAGAGTAACAAGAAAGAAGAAAGGATAATTTGTTATCTTACCAATAGTGGGTATTGTGGTGACAATTTCTCCTAGTTTCAGTTTATAAAGAATAGTTGTCTTACCAGCAGCATCCAAACCAACTAGAATAAACAGAAAATTTTATTTAGTCCACAATATGAACTATAAACATATTTAAAAACATGCCATTTTACATGCAGAGAATTAGCCTTTTTTTCTGAGTAATAATTTTTTTAACACTTAAGATTATGGATATACTACTGTATGTTACTTCCCATCTCCTGTTACTACCCAGCACTGAGGGACAGAAGCAACAATGAAGAAAACAAGCTCAATAGCACATTTCCATCCACAGCCTACAGGCTCCCAAGTTTCTAGTTATCATATTTAGTATTTGTGTTACTTAAGTTTTATCCCTCATTTTGAAATTTTATTCTGTATAAATCAGGATGGTTTAAAATGCATAGCAACAATTTTCAAGCAGCAGACAATTTCTCATTGGTCACATCTGCTGCTTTGCACTCAAGCTGGGGAAAGTCTCAGGAGCTGGCACCATCCGTGCAGGCCCCTTCAGCCTCCCTCATTTCAGCCTCTTGTCCCTCACCAAAATATTTCTTTTGAACTAACAAAAACACAAATATTAGGAAGCTCCTTGTCACACACTTGCATATACCCTAAAGGCTCTCTCTAACTCTTCTTCAGAATATCACGTCTATTCTTTGAGACACTAGGATGCTTTCAGTATAAGTCTTCAGTTTTAATTTTTATAGAAGGCCTTCTGCATTGAAACTTGTTCTTGTGTTACTATCACAAAACTTAGTTTACACTGAAAACCAGCAAGCATGTGGTAAATACACAAACCTTAAAAAAAAAGACAAAACCAAACCAAAATAACTCAGAAAAAAAATCCTCAAAACGTGGAGCCTCAAAATAATTTTTGAGAAGCATCATTAGCACTACATATGTGTCAAACTGTGCAACTGCTTACTGTCAGCCATTTCAGAACACTTAAGAGCAACTCACAATACAATTCCTCACCTGAGAATCCAATGCCTAGCACAGTAAGTGCCTAAATACCTAAATAAACAGTAGGTACTGAACACTTAACACAGCAACAGTGTTTGAATGCATTTATGAAACTTAAAAGTCAATAAAATAAACCACAGTAACAACAAAAATAAACAAAAATACCCCTCTCCCCCATTAAAGAATTAATTAATTGATGCTTGCACAAGAAACCAAATGTTATCTTTGTTTATTAACTCCCTTAAGTGTTCTAAGTTAGTTTCCTGGTGACTGTGATATACTAAGCTTTAAGTGACTTGATGATCTGATTATTAATAATGTAACTGTTTCCTTAGCATTGCAATAAAATGGAATTCAAAATTACCTACTTAATCAGAATGAAACCAAACTCTTAAAGCATCTTCCTTTTTACAGCAAACTAATAAAAAAAAAATGAAAAGAAAAAAACAACTATCTATAATTATCCTATATTCTGATACTATGAACAGGATTATACATGCCAAAGCAGTTTCTTTGGTACTGTCATTGTGTATTAAAAAAAAAAAAAAGAAAAAGTTATTCTAATTGTTCATGAAGAAGACAAGGAAAAACAAAAATTTCTACCATCTAAACTAGAGCTCCTGAAAGGTTTATAAACTCCCCAAATGCTCAAATTAAAATGTAACAGTTTAAAGTTTGCTATTGTCTTAAGTATTGGTCTCTTTTAGAACCACACTAGCATGAACACAAAAATAGACACGGTGCAGGAACATTTTCACAGCATCTTACATGTCATGAAACTTGTAAATGCTAGTGCATTTCCTACACAGTGTCAGGCAGGCTTAGAAAACCCCTTAAGTGAACCCTGAAATCCTCCATCTATGCTCAAAACCAGTGATTTTAACAGGACAACGCTTGAAGCCCAACACTAATGTCACACAGCTCAGCTTCAAGTGAGCATCTGTGGGATGCCTAGATCTTTACAAGAAAACATAATGCATGTATGTGATAGCTTTCCCTCAAATTAAGATCATGTAGTGAACCACCAACTGAAGCTACATATACTCACAAACTCTTCTCACACCCACACCACCCCTAAGTCATCAGTAGAACAAACACTGACAAGATCTGTTAAATTTAGCAATGAGAGGGGTTATACTAAAGATACAGATAAAGACAAAGGAAAAAGCTAATACCAGTTCAAAGAATATACAAAGGGAATCATGAGCCATTTGAAGACATGACTCAGTTAAGAAATTGGAAACTAGACAAGAATTTTAAACTATTTGCTTAATTTGAGAAATTATTGCCCCAGTTATCTATTCTACTCTTGTACCAGGACCCACCAACACCTCAATGGCATTGGCAGAAAGCTACATTAGCTATGTAAGCGCAAAGCCCAGAGAATTTGCTTAAATCCACTCTTAACCACAATTCTAATTAAGCCGTTGGACTTTGCACTGAGTCAGGCTGTTACAGATACTATTCTCTTCTGACTCCACACTTGAGACAGCAGCTTTTAACCAAGGGAAGACAGCTTCTGCACGTCACCATGACCTTATCTGCAAAAACTGCCTCATTTAGCCAAACTGCAAATGTTATGAAGTTTAACTAAACTGCAAGAAGCTTCCTAATATTTGTGTTTTTGTCAGTTCAGAAGAAATATTTTGGTGAAGGGACAAGAGGCTGAAATGAGGGAGGCTGAAGGGGCCTGCACGGATGGTGCCAGCTCCTGAGACCTTCCCCAGAACAGAAGAAATTTGTAAAAGTAAAGTTTGAAGTTACTAATGTGCTCATTACCACCTCAGCCATATAATATTTTCCCCCTTAAATTTATTTCTACATAAACAACCCATAAATTTACTTCATTGGTATACTACATGCAAAAGCTTCCATGCCTAGCCTTGTGAAGTTCATTTTCAAACCATAAACTTCACCTTGAGAAGTTCAATTTGGTTCATTCAGACATCTCTCTTCAAAGGGCGATATAATGTAGAAAGCTCTGAAGAACTTGTTTACCATGTTACAGATATAAACAAATGGTGTCATATTCAATATAACATATCTTGTTTCTAAACATCCAGTTTAGGTCCCATTATACACTCTCATCATAACATAGCAAGATTTTCACACTCTTATACCACATAAAAAATATGGTGCAGTCTTCTGCTCCAATCAAGCTCAGTATTTGAATCTAATGTCTTCAAAACAAATAAATATTACAAGCAATTGAAGTGACTGCTAGAAAGTGCAGCTCCCTCTTACTTTAACCTACATTTGAACTGATTACCTACCAAACAAACTAAAGCCTTGCAAAGTGTTTTGATCTGTATGACATTAATTTCCTGTTTTCACTATTTTGCATAATAAACAGAACTACAAACACCACAGGCACTATCTTGTCCTATAGTCATGCTCATTTGAAGATTTAACTTCATTCATTTAGAATCCTATGAAGAGTCTGGCTGCAAGGGAGATGGTCAAATCACTTCTTAAAACTAAGAGATGTACTAAGACAAAAACTACTCAGGTTGTTTTGAAATGGATGACAGCCTCTAATTCCAGGCAGAGAAGATACAATAAAAATTACTGTGCATGCAATAAAAAACTGTCATCACAAAATATATATGGAGAACATGAAAGATAGTAAATTTTAAAAGCTGCATGGTTGTATCTGCGGTGTATACCCAGGCAGTGCTAAGGATGAGTAGTGTGCCAAGAATTTTCACAGTTACAGCCCAGTCTGATTGCTGTCTATACTGAAAGGAGCACTTCATGTAATTTCTTAGGACAAGCTACTTGACTCAATGACCACGAATCAAACTCCATTCAGTTTGGCAACAGAATTTAAGAAAAGCGTGGGGGTTAAGATCTGTTTGTATGTAAAGCTTGCAGGGGTGTGTAGGTGGGTGAGAGAAGGCAAGGAAGAACTGGAGGAGGAAATACTGAATGCAGTATGCGCTTGCTTTGACCTTTTGAACCACAATCCTAAAGTAAGTACCTTTCAAGAGCCACTCGCTTCAACTCTTACACAATCCATATCCCGAGGAGGACCATCTAATTCTAAATAAATAATTATGGACAGATAGTAGAACTAAGTAGCTACTGAAAAATCAACCTACAGTTTTATGGTTTTGTACATGAATACGAGAGAATTTTGAAATGCCCTTTCACGTGAGTCAGAGCTACAGACAGCAGAGTTCCCGAAAATCTGCCATTATATGACAGTTTATTAAGCTCTCGGTGTTAAACGTAACAGGCTTTGTCACACCCTGTTTCCAGAGCCCCACTGCTCGGGCAGGACCGGCAGCTCCAGGGCGAGCAGCTTGGGGGGGAAACCAGGCGCCAGCCCCGCTCGCCTTCTCGGGAAATGATACCGTCCGCAGCCCGACGGACGATCCCCGGCAGGCGGGCACCGGCTTCATCTACTGCAATTTGATCTTTGTTTTACGTTCTGCTGGGTCTCAGCGCAGGCGGAAGCGCAGGTGCAGGGAGAGGGGACTGGAGCCCCGCACGCCCGACCACAAGCATCGGAGAAAACGAATCTCGGCCTCTCCCGGTCTGGCGCAACCACGACCCCCGACGGAGGGACATAGGCGCGGGCAAAGGAAGGAGGAAAAGGAGCACGAAGGAGAAAAAGGAAGGGCAGACACATCCCGATCCCCACCCCCTCCCTTCACCGCTCCTTCTCTCCCCTCCGCTCGTTCGCTTTCCAACGTCCCCAAAATATCAAAGGAAACGGGACAGAGAGGTGTCCCGTACTCTAAGCCCCGGGGTGAGACAGGCCCCCTCCCACCGGTCTCCCCTCCCCCACCGCCAGCGGGACGCGTCCGTGAGGGAGCGGGAGGGCGGCCGGGCCTGGCGGCGACCGGCTAAAGCGGTAATGCTGCAGGGGACCGCTGCCTGGCGGCAACAGCCTTCACCCCTTACCCATAAGGATGCGCATCTGTTTCTTGCCAAAGAGGCGTGAAAAGAGCGAGGAAATGGTGAGGCCCATGGCGGCTCCGGCACGGGGCTGGGCGGCGGCGCAGGCAGCGGGAGGAGTGCGGCGAGAAGGGAAGGAGGGAGGGGGAGCGCGGCCCGGCTACTGTACTAGCGAATCCCTCCGCGAGCGAGACGGCGAGCTGTGGGGTGCGGCGCTCGTCCCGCGGCACCGACTTTATAAGGTGCAGGAGGTAGCGACGACAGCGGTAGCTCTGCAACCGGGGAACCTCGCTCGCTCCTCGTTCTCTGCCACGTCACGCTCGCCACGGCTGGGGCTCCAACGCGGACAAATTCACGTCACTCTCGCCACATCCCCCGACCGCGGAACCACCCGCCGCCCAGCGGGCAGAGCACCCAACGACGGCCGGGACTACCACTCCCAGCAAGCGCTGCGCCCGCTCCGCGTCCAGTTCCCTTGAGCGGCTGCTCTCAGCGCCTGACGGGGGTTGGAGTGAAGGGCGCCCTAGCGCCTGGCCGCAACTTCCGGCCGCCCCGCACGGCGCAGCGCGGCACGCCGGGATGCGTAGTCCGCGGAGCAGCTCCCGCGGCCAAGGCCTGGCGGCCATGGGCCCCCACACGCAGGGCCAGTCGGCGGTGACGGAGGGGCTCCCGCCGCACCAGGCCTGCCCCTGGCTCATACTCAAGCCCCAGGAAGTCACCCCGCCGCAGGCCGTGCTTCCGCTGCGCTTTGGCTTAGGCGCGACAGCCACCCGGCTTTTCCCCCGAAGGACAGCTGAGAGCGACAAGTAGGGTTTCAGATAAAACAAACCCTAAAGAGCCCCCCAGTACATCTTAGTAACCACAAAGCCCGGTAATTAAAAAAAAAAAAAAAAAAAAAAGTGAACAAAAAATAGGCGCACAGAGAGCTGCAGGATTTTTCCTTATATTTTCCATGACCTGGACCCTCTGCCGCATCCCAGAGGCCGCAGAGTCAAGTCCCAGCACACTCCTCTTGGCACCACAACAGCGTACAGCTTCTTGTCCAGGAAGCTGCAGCCAGCTACAGGGAAGTAATATGGGAATAACACTGAAACGAGGCATTAGAAACATGCTAGTTTTCCGAGAGCTGTTTGATTTCATAACTGGCTCTAACAGCTTATTGCAGTGCTACTGTAAAAATCCCATTATATGGTGGTAATTAAATTTGGGGCAACATATGAGGAGCTGAATTTAATGCTTGCGTGACTGAGCTTTGTATCCCAAGGAAACTCAATGAAACTGGATTGGTTCCAGCCCTACACATTTTCAAGGGAGTTACAGCCTCTGTGTGCTAATTAGAAACTATGTCAGTACCTGAGAGGTACCATTTCTCAAACAGAAGCAATTTACTTATTTTCCATTAAAAAAAACCCCAAGACAAGGGTCTTGATAAACAGTCCTGAAATAGATCCTACCAGCAGGCTACTCTTAAGTGTGACTTAATTTAGGCTGTTCTTACATGTTAAATGATGTTCTTCTGAACAAAAAAAATCTGTTTTAAATTAAGATTGAAATTTCTATTTTTACAAAATTTGTTTCAAATAAGCCACATTTTATTCTAGTTAGTGCTCAAGCTATTATTGTGGTCCAAATCAACTATTAGATTTAAATTTCCTGATAGTTTTAAGGAGTCCAGTTCTAGGCTTCCAATACTTAACCTTTTTTCTATTCTGAGCACATTCACTCTTTACACTTTTTTTGGGGGGGTGCCAGGAAAGTTCAGCTTCTGTGAACTTAGCTAAGTGTACTACAATATATTTGAAGGACTCTTTTTGAAACTCTACTGTAACAATCTTGGAGGCCATCTTAAATTCTTCTGATGACCCAGCTGGGGCACTTGAGCATTTTTTTCCCAAGCAGATGCTACCTCTTTTCTATCACCCTTTCTAGTGCCCAGCTATTCCCTCCTTCATGTAAAGGATTTTTCCTCCATCCTGGTCCAAACAATGTTTGTGTGTGGACACAATTTATTTTATTTTAAATACAGTCAGATAAAGACCAAGGTAAAGTTACTGGAACTAGTAGTTTTTGGTACTGTCCTTCACTCATCAAGTAAAGGACAGTACTCTTGTTTTTGCCTTTCTTTTGAACAAAATTCTAATTCTGTTTAGGCATTCAGTTACTCATGGTTTTCAACTAATATAAACTCCATTAAAGAAACCTGAATTGAACTTTTCTTGCAAGTCTACTTCCCATGACCATGTTTCTCAGAGGCCTTTTGGATGTGTACAGGAAACACAGTGAAGATTTGATAAATTTTGCATGGAAGCCAGTCCCTGCCATTTGCTTTCTTGAAGATCCTCCAGCAATATCCTATTACAACCACGATGCACAATCAAACTACACCACTCAATCACATCAGGTATTCCTGGTCACCTAAGGGCTACATCTTCATCAAGTCAGACTTAAGTAGCAGTCTCTACAAGCTACTGAATAGCTCTGCTTAGACAAGAGAAGACCAACCAAACAAATCACTCCTATAATCTACGTCACATAAATTCCAAAGAGAAAAATAAAAATCAAACACTTTATTTCTTTTACAAAAATATGTATTTGCAGTCATGTGATAGTTATCATAGTTGTTAACAGTTTACATATTAACATGTTCCAAGAAGCTACACAGTGCTCCAGGTTATATATTTAAGATAACTTAGCATAAGAATGGCCTCTTAAGAATTTCTGGATTAGAAATGTTATTCCTCAGGGCGTGCAAAAAAATTCCTTTGCAAGTCAGACATTAATGCTGAAGTGGTATAAGTTTAAGTAACATAATAGATACATCAAACTTTTGGTCATGAGTAATTGTGTACAAACCATAACAGTATTAAAATACATTATTTTCATAAAAATACCATTGTGACACTCTATATCTAAATAAGACATTTTTAGAAAGCTGGTATGAAAATATAATATCAAAACATTTTTATAACAGCATTATGTTGTTAGTTTCTGAAAATTCTATCCAAGCATTTAAAAGCAGGTTTTTTATAACCATGATCCACTTGCAATATTGAAGTGTATGCTGTGTACACACTATAGCATTAAGTTTATTCTACTTGAAACCAAAGTACAATATTTTATGGAGCAGCAGAGTTCTTGTATACCACTGAAACTTGTTCAAGAACATAAACATAATATTTTTGCTTAATATGCAAAAGGAAATGACTCTTTATGTATGTCTGCTCAATGCATATACTGAGAATAATTTCATGCTACAATTTTTTCTTGCCACAGTTTGACCCTTCCATAGGCTTGTTTCAGCTGAAGTCAACATCATCTCCCTCCAGCTCCATTACTTCCTCAAATATTCTACTAACAAACAAACAAACAAAAATTCCCAATAAGAGCAGACTGCTGTGATCTCCAACTGAAAAAGATTGTATGCCATCTAACTCTGCTGAAATCACCAATTTTAAAATCCATATTTGAATGCCACTGTGTTGACTTCCTAAGATGGGTATGGCATGCTTACATTTACACTAGGGGTCCACTTTAAATCCAGAATGTGAGCAGTTTAAACCACCAATTAGTATACAATTACTTTAAGGCATGTGAATAAGAGCACCCTAATTAACTAACATTGAATAGAAAAGACTTCAGGAAATTTCCATCAGCTGCCTCCTCTTCTTTAAAGAAGCTAAATTAACATGGTTTGGGAAAAATGGTAAGGAGAAAGTTAAGAACCAATCTGATTATTTCAATTGTCCCTGAAACAAATCTGAGAGCAATGATTTAGCAGTAAAATACCTCAACTATAATGTATTCCAACAAAGTCACACAATATGTCAGTTGTACTTAAAACTAGATTAAAACTTATATCAACAGGACAGTACAGGATGAGTATTGCTTACCCCTGAGTCAACAGCATTGGGTATAGCAGCACCAATTGGAAAACATTCTGCAATGCCAGCACTGCACTGTGGTCCTTACTGTGGTATTTCACATGCCCACAGAATTTTCTTTAAGAGCACTTATTTCAGACATTATTAGACACAGTAATTCCTTTAATTGCATTGGTATCCAGGTTGAAAAAACTGAGAATGGTATCATAGGCTATACAACTAGTGCAGTCCATGCGTAGTGTTAGGGTACTATTTAGAGCTGTGTTCTGAACTTGGTAAGTCCTTGTCTCTGTGAAATATCTGCCTTGTTTTCTGAAAAAAAAAAAAAAAAGCTCTGCAGAAATCATGTTGTGCCAGTTTTGAGCAAAATGTCCTGTAAATCATCTGGAAGTGCTAGTATAATATCATTGATGTGTGTCTCCAGCTTTTTCAGTGTGTCAGCTCTCACTGGAAGATGTTCTCTGTAAGCCTGCAACTGCAAAGGTAAAATAAAATGTGATTTCTACAAAAAAAACCCAAACAAACAAACAAACCAACAAAACAGCAGGTTTATGTAAGACACAGGAAAGCAACATATTTGCGAGTCTGGAAAATGAATTCTCCATTTGCTGACTGAGTAGGGATATGGACAACAGCAGGTTTCCTCAGAAATCACACGACAGCATGAGCTAATTTGGAGTCCTCTCAGGAAAGTTTGGTTTTCTTCTCTGAGGATTCAGCCTTGCTCTCACTCAGATAAATCACAAAGTTGCAATGAGTTTTAAATACAGAGATTAGTGCAGTGCTTCCTGGATGATGCTGGGATGCTGGATAACTTGTCAGTCATAGCTGAAATGAACTGGTTTTCTTTAAAAAACCTGAATGATTGATTCGTTGAGCTACCTAGATCTTAATATTTTTATTATCTAGTTAAGTAATGCAAACTTGAGCCATGTTCAATTCAGTTACTTACCAGCTTATTCTTTAACTTTAAGACAAGATCCACCGTTTCTACTTCAGTATGCTTCTGACTCCAAAAAACCAAGTTCTTAAGGAATAAAAATTAAGTATTTAAATATTTATGGCAACATACATAATTTTAAATAGTACTAATTTATACCTGTTTCAGAATAGATTTTCTTCTTTTCCTTACTCTCATGACATTTACTAAACTCATTTTACTCATGTAATGTCCCTACTGTGAACTGCAAAATCAGTAATAAATTAATGACATATTTCCTTTTCTTTGCAATAAGCTTATGTCAAATATAGTTGTGTATATTCGAGGGGATATAACTGATTTAGCTACTGCCCTGCGAATTGTTCAGGCTACTCTATTTGAACAGCCTTTTGGGTTGCTACAGTGTACCATTTGGGGATTGTCAAGGCAAGGGATAACAACCAATGACTTTTTAAAAACCAGTACATTTTTTGTGTGTGTGTTTTGGTTGAAAGCTGTGGTGTACACTTTTTTTTGTTTGTTTTTCCTATTTCATCTTTAGTTGTACAGTCTCTTCTCATGATGCCTTTATCGAGAGGCAATGGGTGCAGGTTGGAGCACAAGAGGTTTAGGCTCAACACAAGGAAGAACTTTTCCTCAGTGAGGGTGACAGAGCTCTGGAACAGGCTGCCCAGGGAGGTTGTGGAGTCTCCATCTCTGAAGACACTTAAGACCCGCCTGGATCTGTTCCTGGGTGACTTGGTCTAGGTGATCCTGCTCAGGCAGGGGGGTTGGACTAGATGATCTTCTAGGTCCCTTCCAACCCCTAATATCTGTGAATTTGTGAATCAGTTGTTCCAACTCATTATATATGATACCCACTTTAACTTAATTAAGGAACAGATCTTGCAACATTAAGTTGCAGCATTTTGTTATGTAATAAACAGATTTCGCTTCCCAGTTTCCAATTACTACGGAGAGTTGTAGGCTTATTTACTATCCTTACCTAATTAGTTGTCAGCTTTCTATGGAACTATCTCTTCAAAGCTACAAACTAGATCACAACTAAAAATGTGTCAAATGAAACACCATGGCAGGAAGCCAAATGAAACAGCATTATCAAATAAGAGAAAAAGGGGGAAGATATATTCAATTTCAAACTAAAGAGCAAACAAAAAAGTACTAAAGATAAGTTTTAAAAATGACGACAATTATTAAAGAAGCAAACTATATTTCCTTTTTGTTGCTATGTTCTAGCTTGTGCTTAGTTAACAAAATCATGTTTTGCTAGGTCAGACTTGACAAAATTGTCAACATCTTTATGTTGAACCAATAAAAACAGTGGGAGTAAAACTGACTTGAAGTAGAATATATTTTTATTGCAAGCTGATAAATGGAATCATAAGCAGATGTTTTTCTAACCTCATTACAAAGAGCTTCTAAATGAAGGGCCTCCAACTTCTGAGTCATTTCTTTCTGACGGCTCCTAAACCAACCGTCGAAGTTTGGCGATTTCAAAAAATGCCTGATAAAACATCAAAGCAAAATACATCTTATATATTGATTACAATTTTGGTAAAACTCTTTAAGTAGTCAAATGCACAGTAATTATGCCTGAGGTTGCAGAAGATATTAGGATCCTCTGTATATTTACTTTCCAAAACCTGTAATATTCCGAAGTGGAGTATAACAGGTTCTTCTATTAACCAAGACAAGCAGTGAGAAAACAATGCAAAGAAAACATGTCTGAAGGACTATGAAGATTAGGAATTTTGGCAGAAAAAAAGCAAGGCTCAGTTTGAAATGCCCTAACTTTTTCATCTTTCTGTTTGATGGAAAGGAGAAATCAAGTTAGAACCAGAAATAAAACAACAAATAATACTGGTATATAGACACCTGTAGTGTTAGCAGCAGCTTATAAAAACCATTAACAGGTTGCAGAAAAACAGATTTA
>VYZU01035941.1:0-10335 GCA_013401355.1 Ceyx cyanopectus
CCAGGCAGCAGCCAGCTGGAAGCTCTGCTCTGAGTAGGTCTTCGAAGGACAACATCCAGGAGATGGAGCTGGGGAATGAATCAGGATCTCTGGGGTGTCCCCTTATCCGTGGTGGGCAAAGCCACTGTCACCCCAGCCCAGCAGTGGGAGGATGGAGCTGGGGCTCCTGAGTTACCCCCAGCCCCAGGCAGCTCTCAGGGCTGAAGGTGTTGGGGCCAAACCAGGGCACAAACTGACTCCAGCATGGAACTTTGCAACTTACCTCTTTCTCCCCACAGATATTGCTGATAATAGAGCTCGAGGCTGGGCTTGAGGAAGGTCCCAGGACTCCCACCACCCCTTTGGGGAGAATCTGGCACACTGTGGGCACCAGAGAGAGGAAACATGCATTAGATTTCATCCTCAATTTCCAGCACACAGTCATGTTTATCACACCTGCTGCATCCTACTGAGGACATGGGATCATCTCCTTCACACAACACACTCCCTGATATTTATCTTCCCCCCTCATCCCTCTGTTCCCACTGTCACCCTGCCTGTCACCCCCCCCTGTTCTCTATCTTTCTACATCTGAACTCCCCCCAAACTCCTGGTAACCTCATCTCCATCTCAGAACTGAGCTCTCTCTCTCTCAGAACAACTGTTTTTGGTGTTCTCCAAGATAAATCATTCACTCCAGTTGATGGAAGATGCTAAACACTGCAGAGGCCGAGCTTCAAAGTGTCACCTAGCAGCAAACAAACTGGATTTTTACCCTCCTCCTCTGCAGAGCTCAGTGCTAATGATAAGGATCATAGCACTGGGTTTCATTTGTTGTTGGGTTTGGTTTTCTTTTCAGGCAGGAGCTAATCTGCTGGCTCCATAGAGCAGAGCAATGAAGACCCTGACAAAACAAAGCTGTTCAATCCCTTCCCCTCAAGGCTTCCTGGGTTCAACTGCATCCTTTTGGCCCTTTTAATTGACAACACTAATTGAGCCAGATGGCACTCCAAGGACAACCCCAGCACCTTCTCCCTGCCATCCCACCCAAGCAAGAACGAGCTCACAGCATTTGAAGATGTCAAAACTAAAGCACTTTAGCACAACACTGAGATTTCCAAGGCAGTGCCTCTTCAGTGTCCAATGGCTGGTGCCCTCCTCAGCACAGATCCCTGGCTCAGACAAGCTTTGTGATGGTTGTACCCAGCTGTCTAGAGTTGGTGGCTCTAAAAAGGACCTAGAAACACTCAAAGCAGAACATAGGTTTTGTTGTAGTGAAGGGAATTCCTCCTTAGAACTGTCACACTAGAGATCAGAGCAGGTTTTCTATCCACTTCAAGTGTTTCAATCAAGACTGATGTGAAACAGAGCCTGCCCTGTGCTTGGAGTCATGTTTTTGAGCAGCCAGTGGACACCTACAGCCTGGTTTCTGCTCAAGGTGGTCAACTCTGGCCTTAGGCTTCATCAATTTCCATCACCTCCTGACTGGAATCAGAGGCTAAAAGCTGAGGGTTTAGTTTGTAACTTAGGGGAATTGGTTTCACTGCTCTGCAAGTGTTACTAGAAGGAAAATCTAGATATACTGCAAGGTCCCTATACACACTGATGGCTCTGACTTGTTGAAGTGCAAACAGTGAGATGCAAACAGATTCTCTTGGGTTTTCCTTCCTTCTGTGCTCTCTCACCCTCTACCATCTCTATCTCCCAGAGTGATATTTTTCTGCAGCATCTTCAAAGGAATCCAGTACCCGTTTTTCCTCTGCACTTAAAAATTTACAGGTACTTACACCTCTTCAGAAGATAAGAGCACCAGCAATTTGCAAACCCCACAGGCTATCTGAGCAGCTCTCATCAGCCCCTCTCAGCTGCAGCAGCCCCTTGGAGTGCTCTGTAATTCAGCATCTAGGAGCTGCTCCAGAATCCTCTTTATCCACAGGTCATTAGAGCAAAAAGTCCCCGGGGGGGTTGGAATTTGTTTTGTTGTGCAGGGAGGGCTAAGTTAGGTGAGCACTTTTCTTCTCATCTCTGGGATGGAGAACAAGAAGTGGGTTAAGTTGTCATAGCAACGGAGTGGCAACAACTGGCAGAAGAAAAAGACCTGGCTTCTCACTCCGAGGGTAAAACATCCAGTAAAATTAAGGAAAACGAATGGAAACAAAGTCGAGGTGCCCGAGGCAAAGGTTTCAACCACGTTTGGAAAGCTGCTTCTCTTGTAATTTCCTAGTGCAGAACATCACCTGATGCTGTTTAGTCTCCACAGGGAGAAAAGGCTCTATAAGATCTGTACATCTCTGATAGGTTCAAACCAAGTTATCTCTGCCCCAAATCGTGTCCAGTTTCCATGGGGTTTAGAATTCAGCACTTCAAGAAGGACTGAAGTGACACCACATTAAAAACCATCTATTTTAGGGTATTACTACTGACCCAAAGGCCTGAGATGTCCCAAACCTCCTATTCCAGACATTTTAGGGACCATCTGCACCCAGTTGTTCCAAGTTAAATTCCTTGAGGATAGTCTGGAGAAGAGAAGGCTCCAGGGAGACCTTCTGGTGGCTCCCAGGATCTCCAGAAAAGCTGGGGAGGGACTTTGGAGGCTGTGGGGCAGTGCCAGGGCTGGAGGGGATGGATCCAAACTAGAGCTGGATGGATTCAGTTCAGGCATGAGGAAGAATTTCTTCTTTCCCAGGAGGGGGTGAGACCCTGGCCCAGGGTGCCCAGAGAGGTTTCCACAAGTAGGTTTGGGAATTAAGTGCAGGTCTGGACACTTAGGGAATAGAAAGAAAACATTTTAAAGGGAAAATGGAAATAAACACTTATTTTTGGACCTGAAAAAGCACAACGACGATGCAGCTCTTGCATTATCTATGTGTGTACATCCATTTAGCCACAGGCAGAGCCTTGCACCTCCTGGACCTCGTAGAGAGAGCTCAGGACCCTTGGCAAGCAAGGCTGAAAGTGCTCTGGTGAGTGAACCCACCCATGGCACAGAACACACAGATCCCCCTCACAAGGGCTTCAAACAATCCCTGCCTCTAATTAAAAATAAACGAGCAGGGAAGGTACATAATTACCTGAGCATTTTCATGATTTCACAACACATCAGAGGACCTCAAACAACAGGGACTGGTCAGGATGAATTCTCACAAACACCAAGTGCATCAAGAGATGGCATCAGAGAAGTGCATCCTGCTCCCTGCAGCATCCTTAGTGCTTCTTGCTAGGAACCCACCACCAGAAAAGGTTTCAATGTGAAATCCAACAGGATCACAAAAAAAAAGTGGGCTAGTGAGAAGCCAACATCATTGAAAGGATGTATCAGGCACTTGGAAATAATGGTGTGAATAAATGAAAGCTAAAAACCCTCTATTTGCTTGCTCACTCCCACTGCTGACCTGCCCTGAGATGTTTGTCTCAAGATCAGAAAGAAGCTTAAAAGAGAGATGAGGATGAGGTGACAAATAGAAAACCTGTCCCTCCCTGGACATCAAAAAGGAGTAAGGTGTTTTAGATAAAGACAAGATTAAACGAGTCATTTTTTGGATCTCCATAAAAGGAATGGAAGCATCAAACACCAAAGGGAGAACAACTTTTACTTGTGAAGGCAGAAGAAGCTCCATCCATAACCTTTCACTGCCAACTCCCCAGAAAACACAGGATTTTACAGATGTTGCACAGAGGAACAATCACTGTTTGTCTTCATTCCTATACAAAGCTGAAATAGCAAACCATCCATGGCTGTCATTAAGCCTGACTCATAATTTTACCTGCTGTAGCAATTGCAGTTTTCCTCCCAACTGCTCGAGTTAGGAGAAGGGGGAAAAAAAAAAAGAAATTAAAAAAACCCAAGCTCAACACTCAAATAAAAACTCTCCACCAGACTTTCTCCTCTGGAAGCACTAATAGCACACAGAATATCACTGATGGGGTGTAATCACAGCTTTCCTAGGTCGGTTGGCTGTGATATTTAAGGCTGATTCAAAGGGCATGAAATGGGAGAACAGTATTAAACAGCTGTACAACAGCTCTGCAGTCACAGGTTAAACCATCTCAACTGCTTTTATGAACATTACGTGTGATAACAAACATCAGCACCATCTCCTAGCTGAGCAGCCAGGCATTTGAAAGTCAGGAAAGCCTTGGAATTTAACTGAAAGCATCTGATGCTCCTGTGCTAGCAGTATAAATCAAGAATCAACTCAGTGACATTAATAGCAGAGCCACGCAGAATCCAGATTTCCCCCTTTTGTGCTTTGAGACATTTTTTTTTTCACTCTGAGGAAAAGGCAAAGAGCATATTGCAAAACTCCACCAACACCCAGATCAAATCAGTTTGCTCTGATCTCTGCTTTCTACGTTCCCCAAGTCAAAGCAAAGCAAAGCAAAGCACCTCAAGTTGCCAATTGGAAATGCAAGGTTGCCTCTTCCTCATTTATCCCATTTCCACGTTCTCCCCAAACACCACGTGTGCTGAAATCAACAATTCCTTGCATCGTGGTTCATTCTGGGGGAAATTAGTATTCCTCTGCTTGAAAAAAAAAACATTCCAGGAGGAGAATTTCTGAGCACGAGTGAGAAAGAAATGCTGCTCACGATGGTTACTGCAGCTCTGGGGTCACTTGGCCCCAGAGGAACGTGCAGGGAGCAGAAAAAAAGAGTGGAATTGAAACTGCTCAGGTGAAGAAACCATCTCCTCATTCCCTGAGATTCCCATCCCATCTCTCACTGGGAGATTGGAGGTATTTTCAAGGGCAAGCTGGGAAGCAGCACTTGGGAAGCCAGCAAGCCCCCATCCCTCCTCTGCATGAGCTGGGTGTGGATTTGCCCTGTTGCTGGTGCCAAAGGAGGGTAGACCAGGAATCCTGAACACTGCACAGAGCCAAGGGCTGCAGAAAGGTGGAGAGCTGCTGTTTTAAAGAGCCCCTGTGATGCTGCATGTGATGATCTTAATCTAGACTGCCTCACGGGTGACAAGGCTCTATAAATAGACAGCCAGGTACTTGCTGAAATGCACTTTATTAACTGAACGCTTCTATAAATAATGCAAATGCTAATTCAGGAGATGAAGCAGCAATTTGCTGATCCCACAGACCTCCTGAGCCCGTCCTGCCAGCTACTCAGAGCCCCTCTCTGGGTCCACAGCTCCACCCAGGCACAGGGATGCTCAAACCAACCTAGATCACACTGTTCCACACCTACCGGGGATACCCTGCAGTTTAAACAGGCTGGGAGCAGAGAACCATTGGGAGATGAGTCTAAAATCCCTATTATTTAAAATGATTTCTCCAGCTTTTTCAAGCCAACTGGTAATAAAGAATTATAGTCATCCCCTGAACTCTAAAGGTCATCTTAAAAATGATTCCAAAGGGAAGCTACTCTATTGCAAAGGATTTTCCCTCTTCTAGGAAGAAGCTCTGAGAGATCTTTTTTTTGTTTTCTTTCACTCAGGGAACCCTGACCATCAGTTTCTTTTTGATTCATCAGCACGGAGCTGACACGTTGGGCATACAGAGGATCAACACCAGTACCTATTTGCATTAAGGGACTCGAAAGCACCAAAAGAATCATCCTGCTCTTTGAAAATCAGCTCTTTTTTTTAAGCCACGTGATCTTAAACACCCCTTGGAAACTTCATGTTGTGTCAACAAACCCACTGCCACTCCAAAGCCTGGGAAGAGCTGTCATGTTTGCTGACACACAGCGTTCCACGGGGTTTTCAAAACAGCTTAATTGCTCTGAACTCACCCAGGCTCTCTTATTTGCACACCATTAAGCACTTCACAAAGCAGCATCACCTGCTGCATCCTCCCCTCCCTTTATTGACGCAGAGATTAAAAGAAAACGATTTGTCCCAAGCCACTGAGCTGAGTGGTAATCCCAGCTCCTCTCAATCCACACCAGGGCTCACCTCACTACACCACAAGAAACCCTCCACTCAAAACTGGGTTTGAAACTCCCTCTCTGAGCATCAACCTCCCCTCACACTCCCCCCTGTGCCCTCGCAGCGGCCTCAGCCCCCCACCGAGCATCCCCCTTGGCCATCCCCCTCTTCTCCTTCCCAGCCACACGCCTCCCCTGAGGCAGCAGAGAGAACAGGCATGGAAAGACCAGTTCCCCAGCAGGGTACTTACTGGTTTCTGCTGTCTCATACTCGCTGTCTCGCAGCAGCTCAAAAATATCCACTTCCACTTTGGCTTTCCCCGCCCGCTCGGGAGCGCGGTTGATGCGGTTCTTGGCCAGGGTGATGGAGAGCCTCTCCCCTCTGCTGCACTCCATGGGGTCATCCAGGATGGCAGCTGGGGGAGGAAAGGTGTTGGCAGCAGTCAGGCTCGGCAGGGACCCTCCAAAACCCCCAGCACCCACTTCAACCTCTCGAGCAGCCGCCGGTGGGTGGTGGCTTTCCCCACCTCCCGCTCCCCAGCCAGGGTACCACTCGGCGTGGGCACAGCCCAAGCACCCACCACGGTGCTCCTAGGGATGCACATCCAGCTGTGAAGCCCCAAGCAGCCTGGATTTGGGCTCTGCCTCCAGTCCCCAGCAGGATGGTTGGAGAAAGCACCAGTATGGTGCCGAGAGCTGGAATATTTCAGGAAGCACGTGGGCAGGAGTGGGTGGGAAGGGACAAATATTTTTCAAACAGCAGACACTTGACTCTTGAACTCAGCTCCTGGGCCTGCCCACTCAAATCTGTGTGAGGCAGAAGGAGGTAGTGTGGGGTAGTATTTTTATTTCCTTGATGGAAGGCAGAAAGGAATTGGGAGCTGAGGATTAATCTCAACGTTTCATTACGAGCACAGCACAACTTCTGCACCCCCGTGGGTTTATCCCTACTAACAGGAGGTCTCCTCCCAGAATGCAGCTTCTTCCTGCCAGAAGAGAGCTTTGGGTTTTGGTGTGTGCATGAGAAAGGCTCCAGTGTTTATCTTTCCTTCTCAAAAATACCTTGGAGGGGAGTGAAGCCATGGAGAGCTGCCCAGGTAGAGCTGGAGTTGCAGCTCAGTGCTGAAACAGGCTCTGCACTGGCTGGTTTGGGTCAGGGAGCTGGGGAGCTAACTACAGCAGCAAAGAGACTTGTTGAAGCTGTGAGACGTGTCGTTGTTCTGTAACTTGGGTTTATTGTGGGTTTTTTTTGATAAGGAAAACTAGAGGGAAATGTAAATCAGCTGCCACCTGATGTAAAACACATGGGCTCCATCCTGCAGAGGAATCCATCACCCCTAAGACTAAGAGCAAGGATACATCTATTTTGAAGACATGGCTAACTGGGACCACTGCTGGAGTTGTGCTGGAGAACATGCTCCTCAGAGGGCTGCTTTGTGCCCCCCAAATCCTCACTGCTTTCCAGTGTATGGGCACCAACACCCGGAGCCTCTATCTCTGCCCAGCCCAGTGACTAAACCCATCTTGCGTTCAGCCTCCTTGTATTTTAGCTTTGCTGCCCCAAGTCTTGCTCCCAACCAACCCCAAACCTCCAAGACCCCAAAGTGGGATCTTCTCCCAGGCCAAAGCTGCAGAGCAGCTCTGCTTCCCAACCCCAGCTGATGCCAGATCCATGGGTGAACCAAACCCATGCCAATTCACTTTGTACCCCAAAAATTCTTTGTCTCAAGCATTCCTCTTCCCACTTTTCCCTGGTTCTCTGGGAGTGCTGATGAACACACACACACACACACACACACACACACACACACACANCGATCCAGCTGCTGACTGCTCTTAATTACAAACAAGTTTGGGGGAATTCAAAGTGCTCCAACCAGCAGCTTGCTGAGCTCCCCACCTCCCTTGGAGAAGCAGCAGAGAGGAAAAGTCCTTGGACACAAAAACTCCCTGATGAGAACTTCCCATGGTGGCCCTGCTTCCAGGAAAGGGTAAAGCAATGTACGGGAGCTGATGAACAGCACAAAATGCTGCTTATTTTCCAGGTGCTGACACTGCAAAATTAAAGATCAATGGGGTGTGGGGAGGGGGGAAGTGGATGTCAGCATTCTCAGATCCATTATTTTCTAATTTACAGCTTCAACATCGGGCAATGTTTTGAAGTGTTTTCTTTAATTGATAGTTTCTACACAAAATAAACTTCTACTAATGGGTAGTTAAATACATCTTAAAAAGAAAAGAGTCAAAACCAAGGCATTGCAAATCACTTCCTCAAGCCCCCTTGGCAGGGATGTTTGCACAAGGATTCCTTTTTTTTTTTGCCTCTATTCAGGATGGGGTTTTCAGTTTTTATTTTTGCAAATCTTGAAAATCTCCTAACAGCTGAGAAAAAGGGAAAAAAAAAAATAAAACAAAACAAAGCAAACCCCTCTTTTCAGCTCTAATTGAATTTGAACTTTGCAGCCCACCTTGGGAGAAAATAGACGAGGGGAAAATGCTCCCAGCAAGGGGCAGATTTGGAAGAGAAAGGATGGCAGGAATTGCAGGGGGAGGTGGCTCTCCTAGAGCCCAACCTCTAATCAAACAGCAGTCCTGTTTCCTTTCTCCCTGCAGGGTTTGAGATAGAAAAGCAGCAAAATTTCTCCACTTGCATTTTGGGAGACTGGTTAATTTTACCAAATATTACACTACCACCCCCTAGAACAGAGCAGGTAATGAGGCTGAACTAATCTTTATTTATTAAAGCTAGCAGATGAAAAAGGTCATTTAATGTTGCAAAAAAGGTTGGGTTTCAAACTTCCATGTCTTGGGACAGGGTGCCAAAGCTCATTTAATAGCAGCATCATTAAGTACGAACAGAAATCTTTCTAGAAATTCCCTTTTATCTGTTCCTGGCTGTTCAATCTGGGAAGACACAGCAAGTGAATCTTTAATCCTGAAAAAAAAAAAACCTCACAGCAAAGTCTTTGAACTTTGTCGGCCTCAAAAATCACTTCTATCTTCCCCATCATAATAAATGTCTCCAATCTAGACTGCCTTCTCTATGAATTATGAGCAAAATATTTCCGAGGGAGGCAGGAGCACCTGGGGCTGGGAGATCTGATTCATGTCTGCTTAGGATTTCACAGGGGCTGAGAGTCAAACAACTTCAAGCACATCCAGCAGAGGCTGAGTTTTCCTCAAGAAGACCTGTCTGGAAACATCTTTTCCTATGGGATATTCCAATCCTGATCAACATCCTTTATCAAGTCAATATTCTCTTTTTTTATTCAGCACGGAGAGGTTTTCCTTGCACTTAACCCAAGTGCTACAAACCAGGAGAGTTTATCCCTTTGGATAGACGTTTGAAATGTCTGAGTGTCAGCTGCTCAAGATTTGAGCAACAGGTGACACCAGCTAGAAATTCCAAACAGAAATTTCAACAGGAAGGCTCGAAGTTGGCAATTTAAGGGTGAGGAAACCAGAATTAGGGGCAGTCAAAGAAATGCAAGATGTTTTCCACACACAGATTTCAACAACCTTGCAGGGCACCCTCACCTCAGTGCTTTTCCACCCTCAGCAGAGGAGAGGGAGACAGGAGTTGGTGCTCTCAGAAGATGTGTTTGTAGACACCTGAGCATGCCCTACCCAGATCCAGACTGTGGGACATCTCTGAGTGCCCTGCCCAGACAGGAGCTGGGCAAAGAGCTCCTCAGAGGGGCTGGTTCCTCATCCTACCCCAGCCCTGGCCACCCCATGCAGAGAAAACCCTGTGGGTGGTGGCATCTGGCTGCAGCATTTCCACCCTGCTCAAGCCACAGCATCCAAAGCAGATGCTCAAACTCTTCTGTCTTTTCTCATCTTCCCCCTGGGAAACTTGACCAGGAGGAGGAAGGACATTCATTTCTCACCCCAAACAATTCAATCCTAGTCCTTCTTCTTGTCACAACAGGGAACTGGGAGGCAGGCAGTGCTGTCAGCTTGGGTGCTTCCAGCCCAGGAGACAGCTGTCTGCCCAGAGCTGGGCTGAGACACAGCAGCTCATCCTATTAAATGCACTTTACAGCCAGCACCCAAGTGTAATCCTTTCCACCCTCAGCTGGGTTTCAACTGCTGCTAAAAAAGCAGAAAGCCTCTGTTCTCCCACTGCCACCCCCAGGCCACCCAGAGTGCTCCCTGCCACAACACTGTGCACACTGACAAGCCTCCTGTGTCTGCAAGTTTTACTATGTTATGACTGCTTAATGCACGATACAACCAAGATCTAATGAGGTAGCATTTTTATAACAGTAAGAGGGAACAGATGTTCCTGGGAGGTTTATAATCTGCTACAACAAACAGTGCTCAGTTGACCTTTTTCCCCTGTTAACTTAATATAATATATATATAAAATAACAATATATCAATAAAAGAATATATTCTATTCTATTAATTTTTTTTTTATTTATTTATTTTTAATTTATTTTATTTTTTATTTATTTTATTTTTTATTTATTTTAT